>PVKA01025346.1:22669-33169 GCA_004027165.1 Ctenomys sociabilis
TGGACAGCTGTCTGCAGAGCTACAGAGGCCAGAGTGAGGGGCTCGGACTATTGAGGGGCATTAAATAGAACAATAATGTGATCAGGAGAGATCTGCTGCTGGCAAAGCATAACTGCAAAAGGGATAACTGGGAGCGAGGAGGTCAGGTTGGAGGCTTGGAAACTGCTGAGATGATAGTGCTCCACACACAGAGTCAGAACGAGAAGCCCAGTCTCTCCAGCACCACAGTGGAGGACATGAGGGAGAAAACTGGAAGAAATTAAGAGAATAAGACCTTGTCTGTCTCTAAACATGAGAGGGTAGGAGAAGGGAATATGAAACCTGAGCTTCTGATCACTGGTTTACAGATTTAAATGGTTGGGTGGCTGTGTCATTTGTCAGGTATAGCTTAACGTTGACAGTATAGGATCTCATGAGTTTAGCAACCGAGAAATATTTAATAATGTCAGAAATATCACTCGTAATGAGCTTATAGGTGAACTTTAGATGGGTGGATGGGATCTTCCTGATGAAGTCCATTTTATTTGAATCTATGGACATGTGCATGTATGTAGAGAGTGAAGCAAAGGTGATGTGGGAAGGAGAGGAAAGATCTTCCACAGTCTAGTAGCTATGAGGCAAAGAGCAGTTTAGTCTTCAAGTTCTCATTGAAGCCAGTCTGTCAAATGTTGGAACTTTCTCTATCAAATCCTGTCTACCAGGTCATGTAAATGAGGTCAACAGAAGGATGGCTGGCTTGGTAAATGGGACAGGAACACAACAGGGAATAGAAATTAAGAGTAGTAACAACAAAGTACGAAATAGAATGGAAGTTTGTACGGAGTTTGAAAAATGGGTCTTTTACAAATCAATAAGGGACTGTAACATTCGTGGATATAGTTGGAGAATTTAACGCTGAGTACAAAGTGAGGAAAAGGGGTAGATTTAAAGTATAAAAAGTATTTAAAGTGTCATCAATGGCATGGACAACTGAAGTCTAGTAAGCAAAAGCCAGTGGCAATGTGAGGTCAATGGTTTCAGATGCAGGATCTACATGGGATCTTGCAGAAGATAGGATAACTCAAGACCAGAGCTATGATTTTCAGTGGCAATTAAAGGCATCTGTGTTGAGGTGAAGATGACATTACCAAGTAATTCAAGCCCTTAACGCACCTGTAGGTCTTAGTCTTGGGCTCTATACTGAAAAATGTAATCAGTCAATGTCTCAATTATTGAATGAATTGATAATAAATCTAAGAGATTCCAAGTCCACTGAGAAAAACGTGGGACTCAGTAAAAGAGATTCTCAGTAATAGCAATTCACAACAACATTAGGTTCAATAGGATGGACAGAGAATCTTTCAGAAATTTCTAAATGTTATGCCTTGTGTCTAGTTGTCCCCCCAAAGCTTCATGCTATGGGGTGAGGACTTCTAGAGTTTGAGATTAACCCATCATCCACTGGAATTATGGGTCTTAGTACTGCTGGGATTATGAGTGTGAGTACGGCACCCAGCCTGGGGCAGAGAGCTTGAATGTAATGTAAGGGAGACAGACAGGCAAACGTCCTCTCTGTGCCAATGGTGCTGCCGCTCCTCCTTTTTGCTCTTGCTGTTTTGCTACCTTTTGCTGCCATGAACTGCTGCCCTCTTCCATGTGCCACTCTACCTTGGACCCAAGGACTGAAGCCTCCACAAACTGTGAGCTAAATAAAACTTTCCTTCCTTAATTTTTCATGTCAAGTATTTTGTCCCAGCCACAAGAGAAGTGTAACCAAGACAACAAATATCCTGAAAGGAGGTAGAATCATCAGGGATTTCCCACCGTAGCTTTGAAACTGTTAACTGTTCTGAACCCAATTCCAAGTTGTTGCTCAAAAGTCTGTCATCTAAAGTCCTTGATAAGCTCAAGTCTTTCAAAGCATGGAGACATTCACTATACCACCTTGGAAATCCCTAGTCCCACCTCCACATGTCCCTGGTCCTGGCCAGTGCTCCTGGGATGCCACCAGAATGCATCTGGGGATGCATCTGCTTCATGCTGTAAGAGTGTGGACTTCCTGCTCTGTGTACTTGGAGCTTGACCTACTCCAAAGCTCTACCACACAGGCCCTGAGTACTGCAAACCTGAGATACAAAGACCGTGTGTTGCAGAAGGACAGCTGTCTGTATACTGATGTCCAATTATTCTGGTAGCACATTTTGTAAGTGTAATAGACATGCATAATTGGAATAGAATTATCACAAGTAAATGTTATTTCTATGGATTGAGAACAACACAAACAAAAGCAATTCCGTTTGTGGGCAGAAAAGATAATATTAAGCTAAACAATTTTTTCTGCTACAGTAATTGTAGAATGCAAAGATAATAAGTACAACATTACAGGTAGGCAGGAGAATTGGGCAGAACAAAAACTGAGTCATAACTGTGAAAGCCTTGCTTCCCACTCAAGTTTTCTTTGCCTACACAGACTGAAAGCAAGTGTCAGGAATCAGAGCACCTCACACTGCACGGTGCCTCGGAGGTAATGCAGATTCTGGCTCATGGGGCCTAGGCCCAGCTTGAGATCCCGCATTTCCCACAAGATCTCTGCTGATGCCACTGGTGCCTGTCCATGGGTTGCAGGTGGAGCAGCAAGAAACTGAACAAGGCTCAAGCTTAATCCTAAGTGGACGGGGCCTGGGAGGTAGCCCAGAGCCTGATGCGAAAACCCAGTGGGTAGTGTCCCATACGTGGGCTCCAGGGAGATCCTGGTCACAATAAAGCCCACAGAAGGAGCTCTGAGTCTGGATGTCAGGGACCCCTGGGTAGCACCTCCTTCCCCTTAGGGAGCCTTGGAGCACAGGAGCCTGAGTCTAGGCTGGAGATGGAAGCGCCAGCTTGTGGGGGACCTTGGCAAAGACAGCAAGCCACGGTGCCCCACAGGGTGTGCAGAGGGGCCCACGGCAGACCTGCCTGCCCACTGTGCAGCTGGCTGTTGGCCTTCTCCTGAGGCCACGCCCCCTCGCTGCTTGGCCTACAGCAGCTCTTAAGCTTCTGGGACTCCTTGGGTCAAGTAAGGAGGTCCTGGGATCTGACAGAGGAGAGGGAAGGGTGGGGAGGTACTGTGGCACAGGGAGCAGTAGGCTTGGCTCCGCTTCTTTGTTCTGAACTGGAGGAGAAAAGGAGCAGCAGAGAAAAGCAGCTGCAAGTGTCACTGCTTAAGTTCCTCAAACTGTTACCATGATGCTGAGGACACAGTGGGGTCAGGGCCATTTCCTACTGACCAGGCACACTGTGAATTTGTGTTTAGAGCCAGGCCCTCAGTTTACACTCAGCTGGTTTTTGAAGCAGCAGCCTTCTAAGATGTCACTCCCTCCCTGAGCCTCGCCTTGTCCCTCTTCAATCTGCTCACCTCACCATGACCAGGATGGTGTTGCTTAGCAGAATCAGACCTCCCCACACCCCGTCCAAGAACTTCCAGTGTGTTTAGGCATGGGTGCAGCGGTGTCTGTCTCTCACAACAATCTCAGCAAAGCCTGGGTGGCTGTGTCCCTTAACACTAGACTCAGCCTCCTGCACCTTCTCACCTAGCCTTGGGGTCTCAGCTCAAATGTCATCCCTCAAGGTGCCAGGTGCACACTGCCAAATACCCATTCTTCTTTGCCATATCAATTTCCACTCTTTTTTGCTGGTAGCACTTATTATCTGTGATTATATTTTTATTATATTTTCCTTAAGATTTTTATTCTTGCCCATTATCTTACTTGTTCGTGTGCACGTGAAGTCTCAGAGAAGGGACTTAATATGACATATTCACCATAGTAGTTCCTGCGGGAGTACCAGTACAGAGTAAACTGAAGCATATTTGATGAAGGAATGAGTCCTCACACTGCACTATGAGGTAGGTATCACTTCACATGAAGAAAGAGAGACTCAGTCAGGTGAGGCAACAATACTGATTCACCTCCCTATTCTCTCCCGGACTTCTCACTACTCATTTACATGGCCCTTGTGCTTTATACTGCTCCAACTGCTATCACTAGAGAAGCTTGCCCAACTGAAAATACACAGCATCCATGTTCTCCTCCTCTCTAACACAACCCTAGGTTTGCATTGGAGCCTCTTCTCTCCCACTAATGATCATATGCCTCTGACAGGAACTCACTTCTCAGTACCTAGTACATATTTTCGTGATTTGATGTAATCGATCTCCTTTCCCTCTTTAATCAGTACAGAAATGGGAATAGCAAGGCAGAAGCTGGCTAAGGGATTCTGGGGGAGTTCTCTTTCCAATTTGTGCATAATTTCCACCAGTGATCTGCTCTTTCCTTCTGAATGAAGTATAAGCTCTCCTATAACCCCAAAGAAACCACCTACACAATAAGGCCTATGGACCACAGAGTGGAAACTCGAGTGCCCAGTGACACCAGGAAGTCACTGGATGAGCCAACTGCAAAGGCCGCTCTGCCTCAGGACTTCACATTCTCTGATTTAATTACTTTCCTTATTGTATGTGCTGGCTCCCATGAACTTTGGTTTTATTTGCGTAGTACAAATTGATCTGTGCTCCTTGCTGAAGAAAGATGGTTAAAGGAGGTCAAAATCTGAAATACAGTCCACCAGACTGTGACTCACTGATGTCGTTCTACACTGCGGCTCCCCCCACTGTCTGTCATCTCAATTTACAGGGGGACAAAAACTATGCCCCCTTGTCTTCTTAAAGAACACTGTAGTCATTTAAAGTGAATCTGAACAGAGAAAACTATCCATCCTGTTTTATACACACATCATCAAATCCTGCTGTTTTAGAAGACTGCCTTCATGATGTCTAATATTTCATGTATATACTATTCTTTCCTCCCTAAATCCCATTGAATTCCTGTCAGTGAAATATTGAAAAAATTTCCATAACAAATTTGCAAGGTATAATCCAATTGTGATAAAATAAATGGTAGACCCTAGGAGAACTCAGCTAGGAAAAGCTCTATTTAGAAAAATAAAAGACCTCCCAACTCAGAATGTCCTACTGATTAGAGGTAGCTATAGCTGAGAGTGGGAAAGGACCACAGAGAGTTATAGAGTAATTACAATGTTGAGAGAAGCTTTATTGATAGTCTGCTTTCAAAGCGACTGATTGTGCCATTTCCTTCAGTTATAGCCATAGCCTGCTATGAGAAATTGCCAGATGGGACACTGTCACTGTAGTGTGTCAGTGCAGGGAAGAGGGAACTTTCCTTATGCTATGGCGCTGCACAAAGCTATTAACATAGGTTGGTTTGGATCACTGATACTCACCGTTTCTTGCCCATTTCGATCACTTGGGCATATGTAAGACACAGACACTGAACAGAGGGCCCTGCGGGAAGAGTATTAACTGGGAAATGGCAAAGGAACTCCTCTGGGTTGCCTGTAATGGTCTACATTAGGAGTCACTGAACTGTAGCCCATGAGCTAAATTGGACACACCGCCTGTTTTTCTCAAATTGTATTGGAACACAGTCCTGTTCACTTATTTAAGCACTGTCCATGCATGCTTTTGCCCTATGACACAGTTAATAATTTTGACCAAGGCAGCCTGGACTGCAAAACCAAAATGATTTGGTCCTTTACAGAAAAATGTTTCTAGCCCTTGGTCTGTTTTCCTTGTAGCATTCATAGCCATGTACATATGCGTTTATTTAGCTATTTGTATATATTAGTGTGAGGTGGGGTCTCATTGTGCTGCCTTTGTATGCTACTTCACCCTGTTGCATTTACAACTTTGTATATAAAATATACCCCCTAATGTATATAAAATATACCCCCAAAATTTAAGAAGAAATTCTAATGCTTATGTATAACCTGCTGATAGTTTTATTTAATTGTTCTGTGATAAATTCTGTATGTGAGGATATTTTAAATCACTTGAGCTAATTCTAATGAATAAATAGGGTTGTAAATTACAAACTAGACATTTATTTTATATGTATGAATGCACAAAAAAGGATCACCATATATTAATGTAAATAAAATGTATGAAATCAAGATACCAAGAGTATGCAAGAGTAACATCCTGAAGAAACAGTTAACACACAAAACAAGGAGAACATGAAAACAAGTGTCATTATTATTATCTAAAAGCATAAGAGGGTACCATCCACTAAAAAAGAGCAATTCACTTTTAAAAGGAATTAGATAAATCAGTTATTTTGAACTAACAGTGATTATCACAGAAAATCGAGCAGGTAGCCCTGCAAACACTCTGATCTCCTGCTTGATTCTGTGATGGAAGGCTACAGAGAAAAACCTCAGACATGCCGGGTGTGGTGGCACATGCCTGTAATCCCAGCACTCGGGAGGCTGAGGCAGGAGGATTGTTGTGAGTTCGAGACCAGCCTGAGCTACAAAGTGAGTTTAAGACCAGCGTGAACTGCATAGTGAGACCCTGTCTCAAAAAGACCAAAAAAAAAAAAAAAAAAAAAAAACCTCAGACAATACAAAAGCAAAACAGAGAACTGAGATGCTTGGTGCTGACACATCAAAGAGCCCAAGCTGGCCAGACCATGGTATTTACTGGCTGTGCAATCTATAGAACTGGGTGAGCAGGTCATTTGTACTTGCTGGGGATAAAACACTGATGCAGGCAAAACTCGTAAAGGAGGGAACAAACATCCTTACCCCAAGCACAGAAGAGGCCAGGAACAGGTCTTCCTTTATGGCTAACTCATTTTTCAAGTAAAATAAACTAAAATTCTAGGCAAGGAATTCAGAAAGAGTCACAGTGGCTGCTGCGTTATCTCATATCAGGGCTCCACAGCTTCACAGACCAGCATCTCTAGTCTCTGATGTGGCAACTGATGAGATACTACTAATCTGAGCTCAATCTGCAGTGCTCACTTAGGCTCTGTCCTGACTCAGGACTTGAAACAGCCAATTGTGGGGTTAACTCTTTATAGCTTGCATTGCTTACAGCCTGCTCTGGACAGAATCAACAGGGTGGTCTCCTGCAAAAATCTCAGTAGCATTGTTAACTGCAGAAAAATAATACTTGTAGCACAAATTAGTGACCTGGAGGCATTTTCTCCAGATTCAAGAGCAAAGTTATTAGGAAAATTCTGATAGAAAATTTAGGAGACCTGGATCTAAATGAGTAAATCCCTACCTAGTAGAAGACCCAGGAGGTCTCAACAGAGAGACTGGAGAAAATAACCAAATAAACAGTAAATCAAAATTTCCTTAAATTAGAGAAAGGCCTAAATTTTAAAATAGGAAGTAGCCACCTAATTTGGAGGAGGGCAATGAGAAAGGCTTAGTTAGTAAAAGTATTCTATATTCAGTTGTAAAGTTCAAGGGAATTTTAAGGAGAAATACGTGTTAATAAGTAGACTCCAAAGTATCCTTATTATCCTGACCCAGTCAAGCTGGGTAGGTTGGTATGTGTCTGCCATCCCAGCACTCTGGGCAGCTGAAGCAACAGCACTGTAAGTTTGAGCCCAGCCTTGGCAGTGTAGTGACTTAGGGAGACTGTGTCTCAAAATTTAAACTCAAAACTGGTAGCATCGATGGGAGACTTTAAACTGACTCCACTGGTCATCGTTAATCCGATCTTTGACACATTCACAGCTGAACGTTTGACCTGGGCTGCAGATATTCCCATGCCAGATGGAAACTGGATTTTGCACTGAAGCACAGTGTTTCCAGAAAACACTGTCACCATCTTCTGAACTTCCTTATAATGGACCCCTTCCCCAGACTACCCAGAGACTTGAACTCTACCTAAGCACCTTTTTCCAAGATGGCTTAACTTTTGTCAGAACCCAAAGTAAATCTAACTATAACCACCATTCTGTAAAGCCTCCAGGCACATCTCCAAGACTGCTTGTATCTGTGTCTTCTCAAAATGCATTCCTAGTTAGCCTCTAATGAAAGCTATTCTCCCTTGTTCTCAATGAGGTTGATTTTATTCTCAGCTGACAAGTACCATCTGCCCAGATGTCTTAGTTTTACATACTCTGTTTATGTAATTGGTATTGTAACAAAAGAAGCCACATGCACATAAAATAAACCCCTAATTAGGGTAAGAAAATGAAATGATTTCTCCCCCCAGAGGGAGATTGACCCAAGAGGTTTGAAAGGGACTTTGTAGTGGTGCAAGGATAAGGTCATGGGAGTTTATTCTCAGCCAGATAGGAGGGCTTTACCAAGGCTATGATATGAGGACTTGTAGACACAGTTAGTTTGTTTCTGCATGTTTAGGACTTGCTGAGAAAATTTTAGTATATCTTGGGATGTGGGATAAAAAGGCAAGCAATAGAAGATAATTTACAACCTCATAGATAATTAGAGAACTCTAAGGAGACTTATCAGCGATATATGTCATCCTTCAAGGCCATGAAGATATTACTGGACTGTAAAGAAGAGATAATGTTTTATCTTTACCCACAGGGAAATTTATTTTCATTCCAAAACGATAGTAGAAACACTGGATCCTGCCCCAGAAGAGAGGAGGATTTTCCTCCTTTCTTTCAGCAGATAGTCTTCCTCCTGTGCATACATCTGGCATTCCTCACATGCAATACAAATTCTCGTGGTGTGAGGTGACATCAAGCTTGTATCATGTCAACCAGGTATAAGAAATGGGGGTAGTGAAGATTCACACAGTTATTTGCTGGAAATTAATCTCTGCTCTGGGCATTTTGTATGTGCCGTCACTAGGTTGTTAATAAATAGGAATATTAGAAACTTAACAGGTTGCAAATTCAATCTTCTTCACAGCTCATGAACATGATTACAATATATGTGTAGGTCAGTTTTGTTGTGAAAAAAATATATATGTACATACAAAATAGGATAGTTATATAGCTACTATCTCTGCATTCATCCTGTCCTCTGAATAACAACGATATGCAATGTGTTAATTATTGTAACTGTCCTTCTTTGAAACTGTTTCATTGCTATTTTACCATTTAACTCATTAAAATGAATAAAAAAGAGTTAACATATCATATTACTGTAATGCATGCATACCCACATTTATAGCAACACAAAAAATAGTAGCTCAGACTTGAAAGTGGCCTTTATGTCCATCAACAGATGAATGGATAAAGAAAATACAATATTTAAATACAATGTAGTAGTACTGTATCCTAAAGACGGATAAACTTGACTAATCTGTAGGAAAGTGGATGTACATTGAGACCAAAATGGTAAGGGAAACAAATCAAACACACAAGTTTGAACGTGTCATGTTTTCTATTACATGAGAAACCAAAATAGAAGTGAAACACAACATAATAAGGGAGATGAATATTTCACAGAAGAAAAGATCACCAAGGACAGATGAACAGGGGAGGAGGAGGAGGGAAAGGGGATGGGAAATGAGCTGGACCATGTCGTCTACACATTATAACTCCTGGAGAGGAAAGTAATCCCTTTGTACTGAAAACATGTACTAATAAGAAAATAAAATTGAAAACCACTAAAAATGTTTATCCCCAGCAAAAACATAAGTAGATCAGATGTTTCTGTTTGTATATTATCACACATTTTTTACTAGCTGCTTTACTATTCAGGAAGAAACCTTAGGCCTGGAAGGTAGGCAGTATTCCCCTGGTATATTTGTGAATTGCCATGAGTAATTAATAATAATTCTGAGAGTCTGCTGCCTTGTTTTCTTCACATATTCCTTGCTGCCTGTAAACACAGCCCTGGTTAGCCCAAGGGCTAATTAAGTGGAACATCTACCCACACCTCATGAAATAGCTGAGATTGCTATCTGAGTACTGAAAAAAGAGACAAGCCCCATCAGTTTGGTGATGGTTGGTGTGACAGTAAACTTCCTCAAGTCACAGAACTTAATCCAACAAAGGACGACTCCCTGCCACACTGTGGATCCACTGCAAGTCAACACAGGGACTCTGCTTAGTGCAATTATTCAAGGATCCAGGAGATTTTATCATGACAACTGTTTGCATGATCACAAATTGGGCAAGCACTTGAGTTGAAAACTGGCTCTTGGAGTGTCTACCTCTGGGCAAGATGTATAAATTTCTCTTCTCACATGGCCACACTTCACTTCAAAGGGTAGGAAAATCAATCCCAACACATGCTCAAAAATCAAACTAGGGCTTCCTTTATCACAGAATATCTTCCTTTCTTCATGAAGAATTGATTCTATCGGTTCCCGTGAGGACAGAACACAAAACTCCAGTTCCATTCTTTTTCCCTCTCAAAGTCTAGAATTTTGGATGGATGGTGGTGTTCAAAAATTTCTTAATGTGTTTGGCTGTAACCCAACTATGCTCTGTTCCCTCTCAGTCCAGAAGACTATAAACCAAAAAAAAAAACTTGTTTGTCCCCCGTATGCAGTATTCAGTGATGGTATAGGGAAAATTATCATAACAAACAGTCCACTCCAGAGAAGAATAGTAATCACTTCACAGTCAATGATCCATAGCCCTTTTGAAATATGATACCAACAGGCAGAACCAGTTTGTTATGGTAATGTACCAACTCTAGGTACTAGTTCTCATCTTAGACTAAACTAGCCTAAAATATATT
>PVKA01025347.1:0-33072 GCA_004027165.1 Ctenomys sociabilis
CCTGCAATCCTGGGGCCACCACTGTGGTATCTTCTCAACTGTCCCACAGCTGCGGTCTGATCTGATGAGGCACAGGCTTTCACAAGAACAAACCTGTCCAGTGCCCACTGGCAACAGTGGTTCTAGCTAGAATGTCCCTGAGTTCTCTGTGGTGTCTGGGGTCAGCCATGGTATGGGAACAGGAAGTAGCAATATCCCTGCCTCAGGACAATTTGTCCAGGGGGTGGGTACAGATGTAGGCACGCTTCTCAAGGATCAGCTGGGCTATTTCCTTGGTCTGCTTATCCAGGTTTTCTGGAGCATCTGAAGGAAAAGAGAGGTAGGTGATCTTTCTGTGCCAAGATGCTCAAACAGGGCTGAGCTGAGGGATGGGGCAAAAAGCCAGTAACTTCTGTTGTAACCTTGGGCTCCCCCAAAGCCCTAGAGACAAGGGATGAGAATAGTGGTGCCAAATGAATGGCATGTGTGCAGCCAGCTGTGTGTTAACACTGAAAGCTATAAAAGATTCACCATCACTGGGCTAGAGGCTTCATCCCAAATGGAAACAGCTTGTCCTACTCTAAACCCAGGTCTTCTGAGGGGCTCAGGGTGGGAAAAAGCCTGTCAGCAAACAGATGCCCCACCCCCAACCCTGACCAGTCCTTACTTAGCAGCAGGGCTGGCTTTACAGGAGACACCAACCACAGGGTTAGATCCTGAGCTAGACACATTTCTTAGATGTGGCCAGGAAGAGCCTCCCAGACGAGGCAGCAGCTGCCGAGGCCCGTATTTTCTAGGGCTGAAGCTACAGCCTCTGTTGGAGTGCAGGGCTAGAGGCAGGTTAGACACTGTCTCCTGCCTCTGGGGCTACACAGCTGTGCCCCTAGAGCCTGGCCTTGGCCCACTCTTCCACAAGTCCACCATTTACCCTTGTCCAGCTGAGACAGGTTGAAGAGATTCTGAAAATAAGCTTCCACACAGAACATGTTTGCCAACAGAACCTGCAGAGACCAAGGTTGGACAAAATGGCTGTGGAATCCTGGAGTCTCCCCAAACCCAGCCTGTGGCCAGACCAGGTGGTGTGGCTGGGGTCAAACACCCTACTCAGAAGTCACACAATTTTGGATTCTAGTTCTGACCCTGACCCAAACTTGTTCTGTCCCTAAGAGCAAGTCACTGCACCTCTGAGGCTGCTTGCTCCAAGGCAGGTGTCATAGTCCCAGTGTCCATGGGCTACTGAGGGCCACTGCACGTAACAGGTGCTCAGTGATTACATCCACTGCCCCCAGCAAGGGCCAGGCATAGAGGAAGGGATGCTGGCTCTGTGGACCACTATCACCTCTTTTTTTTTTTTTGATACAGGGAATCAAACTCAGGATCTTGCACTCGTGCCACTGAGCTATATTCCCAGCCCCCAGCCCCTCTCTTCCAGGCTGTTGACCAAAGGTACTGGCCCTGTCTCCTAAGCAGCAGGACCCGCCCAAGGCCCAGGCCATCCTACAGAGCAATGCCACTTGACTCCCCACTTTTCCAGCCACTGACCTCATTAAAGTGAAGCAGGACAGAAGCCTGGCTCAGAAGTCACAATGTTGGGCTACTTTTAGTTCTGACCTAACCTTGCTTTATCCCCAAGAACAAGTGTCACCAAGCCTATTTCCTGAGAGGGGCTAGGTAGGCTCACCTCATGGTCGTGGTCCCGGAGCCCAATACGGATGGAGCGGCTGGCCCGTGACAGCACGGCCACCATGCCATACATATTGATGAGGATGTTGGCTACCCGCTTCAGTACCAGCTGCTCGTCCACGATGCCCTAGGGACACGGCTCAGAGTGGAGAGCTGCAGCCTGATCCCCAGCCCTGCCCTGAGTTCTCTCTGAGGACTCTCACTGAGTTCCCCACATGCCTCAGCAACATGGGGCAGTGACAGTTCCCCCCAGGCTGGGCAGCACCAGACTCCCAATGCCCTCATGTTCCCTTTGGGTGGGGGCTGAAGTCAGGTTGGCTCCTAGAACCTTGGCTGGCTAAAGCTGATGCTTAGTGTACCCCAGAGCCCCTTGGCTCTACATCTGGACTCAGGCCCCCACCCAGGTGTCCAGGAAAACCCAATGGGAAACTCAGCCAGCTAGGACCCCACCCATGGTGACCACCCTTTCTAGGCCTGATTCCAGAAGTGGTCTGTAGCTGTTGTACATGTTGGGGGCTGGCTGGGCTCCAGGCCTGGCAGAGCCTACTTACCTTTCCAAAGCGGTGCAGCAGTGCCTCAACTGTCCGGCCAAAAAAAAAGACATTCTGCTCAAGCTTTGTGGCACTGTCCTGCACAACCAAAAGATAGAACTGCTCAGCACTGCAACCCACGTGACTGCCCAACCCGGGCTCCATGGACCAGATAGAGTGGAAGTACCATGGCACCTACCCAAGTGGCCTGGCCCTGCTGGGACAGCAGCATGCAAAGGCCTTCCTTCTTTCCCAGGCCAAGCCCTCTATGATGGGGCGATATCGTGGGACAGGTTATTCTTGCTGGGCCCACTCACCCCAAGACTAGGATGCACCAGTCCAAGATCACCTGTCAGGCCCATGTCCACAGTTTGGCCCAGAGAGTCTTGAAGCCTCCGGCCAATGGTCTCCATGACTATGCCCACGTTGCCCTGTTTCAACTTCCTGCAGAAAATCCACAGTGCCATGGCTCCAGGTGGCAGTGCCACTCCCACTCCCCCTGGGTCCCTGGAGTTACAAACCCCTTCCTCATCTGGGTATGTGGGGCTCACGGGGGCAGGGTGACTCCTGGTCTGTTACAAGCAGCTGCTCTCCAGGGACCCTATGCATGCACCCAGCTTCCTGCTGGTTCCCTTCCCAGTTAAGAAGGCTATGAATGCTATCAGCAACCTGGAAGGGTCCTAGCATAAGGATGAGGGGCAGGCAAGGAAGAGGGCCAGGCAAGGAAGAGGGGCAGAGAAGAAAAATTGGCCTCAGGGCTGGCCACCTGTTTTGAGAGGCACCCCTCCTTCCTCAGCTGACACACTGGATACCACAGTGTGGGAGTCTGTGGCTGCCTGGGGGAACAGGGTGTCAGTAGGGCAGGGAGGGCCTCCCTCAGGCACTGGCCCCTCCCATTACCTTCAGACAGGGTTGGTTGAGCTCCAGCCCCCTATAGTCCCCACCCCAGGCGGCCAAGCCAGGATGTGCTGCAAGGTGCTGCCTCATTCCACTGTCCCCTCTCATCCCAGGGCAGATTGGGGAATGGCACATACTTCATCTTCGTGGTCAGGATCTGGCCAGCATGCTGTAGGCCCGTCAGAGCAATAAACAGCCTGAGGATCTCGTTGGTTCCCTGTGGCCAGCAGCATGGAGGTCACCAGCCATACCCAACCCCACCCTACTCTTGGGCAGCCCTGTGGTGCTGTGCTTGCCAGGCAGGTGGTGCCCCCAGGCTCTCACTCCCACTTCAGCATGGAGGGGCAGGGCTATGACTAAGGGAGGGGAACAGGGAGCTTACCAGAGGACACAGTCTCCCACGGGGACCACTGCCCACCCAGTTATGGCTAGGTCACTTTTCTTTTTAAGCCCAACTCCTCAAAACCAACACCAGCCTTCCCTGGTAGTGGGGCTGCCGATGCCCAGGGCATGTCCAGTGTGGGACACAGGACCGCTGCCTCTGGTAGAGTCAATGCCTCAGCAAAGCCAAAATGCACAGCATAGCAGCAGCTGGGAGCTCAGGTGCCAAGGGCTGGTGCCCGGGGGCTTGCACACACCCCTTCATCTCCGCTGCATCCTGTGGCAGCTGGGCTGCGCACTGTCTCCACGTGGTGTGTGTGCCACTGCTGCACTCCGCTGCACCTCCCCTGCTGCCCTCAGGCTGGCACATAACAGGTCAGCCTTCCCCAGGACACAGCCCAGGAGCCACAGCTCTACCCACACACTTGCAGCCAGGGTCTCTCATACCAGGCTGGTTGGTGTAGGCTCAAACCCTCTATAATGTGTAAAGCTCTGCCCCTTGCAGAGCCAAGGTCAGCCCAGCCATCTCACCAGCCTTCTCTGCAGAGGACAGGCCTGGCCTCCGGTCCCAGCAGCCCTGAGGTTCCCTGCTTAAAACCTTCTTCTAGTTTCTGAAGTTCTCCAATGGTGCAGCTCCACCAGTGTCCCTCATCCTCCCTGGGACCCTGACCCCACTCCTCTCTACCACTGGTGCCACCCTGCAGACTGGACCTGCTTGACCCCTCTTGAGCCCCCTACAGTTCGCCCTGGGTCCTGTCTGCACCTGGCCCCTTCCTACTCCCTGCTCTGCCCACATTCCCCACCCCACCCTGGCTTCAGGCCCTTCTGTCTGCACCTAAGGGCCATGTATGCATGTTTCCACAAACTCCAGCCTCCTCCTGGATGCACACGGCACCCACCCCACAGCAGCCCCCTGTGCCTTCCTAGAACACAGGGTGTCCCAAGGTATCTGCACTCCATACCCGGCATATGGTGACTGAGTTTAGGCTCTGACTGTGGGGAGGGCAGAATAGAGGTGGTGATGTGTTAGGGTGACAGCCTCAGAGTGCACCCCACTGTGTGCACCCAGCTGCCCTGCGGCACTGTACTGAGACAGAAACCAAGACCCACACAGTGTATAATAAATAATGGTTGGGCCTGTGGCTAGAACCAAGGTTTATTCTAGAAGCAACATGGTCAAGACCCAAGAGAGATGACCAGGAAGCAACAGGTTCAGTTAATAGGGCCTTGGGAACACAGCTAGGTTAAGGGGCTGGGGAGATGGCTCAGTGAAATAAGCACTTCCCTGACAAGTGCAAGGGCCTGAGTTCAATCCCTGGTTCCACCAAAAAAAGAGAAAGCATTCAGAGCTGGGTAGCTCAGCAGCATTGCATCTGCCTGGCAGGCAGAAGGTCCTGAGTTCAATTCTCAGTTCCAAGAACAAAAAGCTAGGTGACCTGACTACCTGTCCTCACCCAGCTGCAATGCCTCCCTCTGCAAAGTGGCCCATGAACTGAAGCAGCCTGTGCTGGGAAGCCCTGCTTCTCCCAACACCAGCCCACGTCCAGGAAGGCAGGATGGCATGGGGACAACCAAGGGAGGTCTGCAGCTGACCACTCACCTCAAAGATTGGGCAGATGCGGATATCGCGCAGCATGCGTTCGTAGGGATAGTCCTTCATGTACCCCGAGCCCCCCAGGACCTGCAGCGCCTCGCTCACACACTGCCAGGCCCCCTCAGAGCTGAACACCTGCCAGGGGACACACGAGGTGAGCACGGGTAGCTGGGGCCTGACACCTTCTGGGAGGAAGGCCTACACCTCAGGAGGAGCTGGCCTAAAGCGTGGAGTCAGACTCACCCGAGCTGACAGCACTGACCTTTCCTAAGACAACTACGCCAGCATCTTTCACATCTCTGTGCTGCTCAACTGGGCCAAACCTGTACCTTTAAAACCCACCCAGAACTACCCCTTCTCCAGGGAGTGACCCACCCCTGCCCAGCCCTAGCCACTCTGTATAGGGCATATCTCTCCCTGCACTCTCTATGAGTGTCCTGAAGACACTTGTCAGGTAGCTTCAGACCAGCAATGGAGAACCTTTTCAGAGCTTTCAACGATACAGTCTGCTGTGGCATGTTTGACGCCACTGCTTTAGGTTCAGCACCTGAAGAGGATCAGGACACAGCCACCAATCACTGTGGTGACACTGC
The DNA here is from genome assembly GCA_004027165.1 of Ctenomys sociabilis. Classification (NCBI taxonomy): domain Eukaryota; kingdom Metazoa; phylum Chordata; class Mammalia; order Rodentia; family Ctenomyidae; genus Ctenomys; species Ctenomys sociabilis. The sequence continues at coordinate 5,658 of PVKA01025347.1, forward strand.
TGGAAGGACAGGAGGGAGTGACCATGAGCGAGAACCATGGGATCCTGCACACAGCTGCACCTAAAGACACGCTTCCCACCCTGCCCTGCCCTTCCTGCCACCCCAGAATGGTCACTTCTCCAGGCAACCAGACCCTTCTCAATCCCTCTTGAGAGGTCATTTTCAGAGGCCCCCTCCAGGGGCCCAAGGAAGCTTGCCATCTTTCTCAATGTAAGACAAATGACCTGTAAACAAAAGCAGGAAACTGGTATCTGCCTTGTCAAACACTGTATAAAAGGCATCTGTGATCTCAAAAGTAAAAAGGCCATCAACTCAGAAAGACCCTTTCTGCAGGAAAGCCCAACTGCTAAGTACCCGAATGTGAAGTTCTACAACCTGTCTTTTCCCCTGTGGCTCTAGACCACTAGTCAGCCAGTATAAACTCAGCATATGCCTCTGGGGACACAGTGAGCTGTGCTACAAACGAAGGCCCAGCTGGGCACTATTCTTTGCCACTTCTCCCAGCTGCACACTAGGGGCCCAACCTATCCCTGAAAAGCGGCATATCCTGGATTGAGGGCGAGCTGACCTATAAGCTAAGGAAAAGAGGATGGGTTCAAAACAGTAGGACATCTGTGTGCGCCTGGCTCCTGGCTGGCAGGGACTACCTTCACTATGGCTGCCTCCACAGAGCAGTCTGGAAGCCCTGGCTGGTCCAGCATCCCCGCGGTGAGGTAGCCCATGCTTTCCATCGCATACGCCTTCTGAGCCATCAGTGCAAACTTCTCCTGGGGTGTTCAGAAAAATACAGGTCATGGGCTGAGACCCAAGTCTGACAACCAGGAGAGAAGCTGATGAAATCATAGGTGTCACTACCCAAGAGAACCAAACCAGTATTAACAGGAGCCTATGTCAAGCAAGCCCTGTCCAGTCGTCCTGAGTCACTGCATAGAGGCACCAAGACAGACAGCAACAAGCACACACTTCACAACCACATGGTGAAATTGGAAACCTCAGTACCTGGATTAATCCGAATTCACTCAGTTTCCTGTTGAACTGTTTCCTGGTACAGGCGTATTCAGTGGTCATTTCTGAAGAACAGAATCATAAGAACCAGAACCTGATGATGCAGATGTGATCACTAAGGCCCTGGTCACCACTACCCTTTGATCCCACCACAGCACTAAGCATGTCTACGACCACATGCCCCTAAAGCCCGTGACCCGTGCTCCAACATCTGTGGGTCCGAGGCAGGACAACTGCTCTGATCGGCCCAACAGGCTATGGCCACAGGCAAGTACATGGGTTCTGAGTCACAAACTGACCTGCAGCCTGGCCCTGTTCTTAGCGGAGGGACCCAGGCCAAGCACTTCACCTCCCTCAAAAGTGTTGACCAGAGTCACTATGAAGACAGGAAAAGCACAGGCACTTGCCTTCAGCATGGCCCTGAGGTTGCATTCTGAGTACCCTGAGTGACACGCCAGCCTCCACCGGGTCCTGGCAACCCTGGTCTGCCCAGACACCAAGCTCCAAGTGTTTTCTGGGAAGGCCCCATCACCCAGGGCTCCATACCCACACATTTCTGTTCTGTAGGATCTCTTCAGAGGTTCTGCCCCTGGTGCTAACTGCCAGTAGCACTGGTTCAGGTCCAGGAATGGGTCTGTGGCAAACCACCCACCTATGTGAGGCCTCATTTGCCTCAGCTAACAGAGAGGAAACCCACAAGAGCCTTCCTATGCCCACCGTGCCCCAACTCTGAGAAGCACAAAGTGTGCTCTTCCCAGAACCTCTCCTTCCTTCCCCGAGGTCACAGCCACACAGCAAGAATGGCCATTGGGCAAGGGAAAATCCTGGTTCCACAGATAAAATGAAGGAAAGGTCCAGCAGCCAAGGGCCCTGGGCTCATGCCTGACCCCACTCACTCACAGTGCTGTCACCCACAAGATAAGGATCCACTAGGCAGGGTGCCATTAGGCCCAAGCTCACCATGTGGCTCTGCCTTGGACAGAATGCTTGGCCTCCTCCCTTCTCTCTGCCACTAAAACCAGTGTTCAAATACAGGAATGGACCCTTGGGCCCAGCTGAGGACAAAGCACCCAATGTCCAGGCAGCCTCCTGCAATGTAATACCAACACTGCGAAGGGCTTCTGGCTCCGACTTACCAATCAATTTCTTGATCATGCCGGCCAATATTGTGCCCATGCTGAACCGCCCGCCATTGAGGATGTTCATGGCCAACTATGGGGACAGTAAGAAGAGCCCAGGGTCACTGATGAGGACACAAGAAATAGACCCACCCATGTACCTCTTTTCCCAGAAAACCACCTAAGAAACAAAAGCAGGTGATCAGCTGGAAGGCGATCGACACCAACCAACATGGTGCAGACACCACTGCCGCCCCCATCACACCCGCACAGCCTGCACCACAGCGCAGCCCTACTCCAAAAGCTTAAGGGAAGGGGGCAGAAACACAGCCCAGCGGGATACACTACAATCTGTAAGCTGTGTTCCCTGCAGTGCACAGGATCAGAAGCCACAGTTCACAGATGGAGAAGCCTCAGCTCAGGGCAGTGAGTGATGTTTCCACGGCCCCACGGCTACCGTGTATCTCACACGAGCATGAGCCAGTGAGCTCGGCCAGAGGCCACCACATCCCTGCTCTTTCCCCACTTGCTCTGGCAGGAGGACAGGCACACACCATCACCTTGCTCACTGCACCACAATGCCACTGTCCTGGAAGAGCTGCCCTGACCTGCCACCGAGGGCTTGCTGAAGGGGGCCACTGACACTGTAGCCCACTGAATTCTCACCCCACCCTTTATTGCTTTATGATCTTCAGATTCACCAGAGTGAATATTTAGGCTACACCTTGGGAGCCCTGCTGGTAATAACAGTGGAACTTTAGAAATCTTTTTTTCCTCTGTATGCTAAAACAACCATTTTTCACCAATTATAATTAAAAATACAATACAAGGGCTGGTGAGGTAGTTCCATGGTGGAATGCTTGCCTAGTAGTATGTGCAAGGTTCAATTCTCAAAACCACAAGAAAAAAGCAAGTGTTGGAAGGCCTGAGAAGAGGTGCTCACTTCCTGCTGGGAAGACCACAGTCCTGCCTACCTTTCCTGTAGGCCCTTGACAGCAGGAACAGGAATATAAAACAGCCCGTGCCTCTGATTCAGGTTTGCCGGTGTGTTTAAACTCAGGGAAGAACTAGACAAGTGTGCAAGGATATGCACAAGCACACAGACCCCACAACATGATTCCAAACAGCTACAAAGTCGGGCAATATTATAACCTGGGAACATTAAGTAGGTACAGGCTATGAAGACATACTGGGCACCATCAATCACATATATTTTTTAGCATAAAGACTTATGACTTACTGATAAATGGAAAAAAGGCTATCATACAGAATATACACAAAGTAAGTGCTGTGTTATTATAAACAATCTAAAAAGCACCCAGTGTGTGACCAACAGCAACTCCACACATATGGTGAGTATATGTTTAACTTCTGAAGAACTGCCAAACCATGGCTGTTCTTGTTTCCACCTGCAGTGTATAAGTTTTATTTTTCCATTCTCACCAACATTTGTGGTGTTGGGATGGGCTTTCTGTGATTTAATTTTGTTTCTGTGCCTTTATTCTCTAATTTGCAAGCCACATCTGGGCTACATAAACAATAAGCCACGTCTGGCTGTACATGGCCTGTTCCCTTGTTGGTCTTTCCTCTCTAGCCCTTTGTTCTGCACTCCTGAGCAGCCAGCCAGGCCAGGAGCAGAGATGACCTCACTCCAGACTCACTGCCCAGATGGGTGCAGCTGCTCAGGGTGACACCAGGGCAGAACAACACACAAAAGGCCCATTTAAAAATAAGCAGAGGATAGGAAAAGATGTTTGTTCTTCAATTATGGTATGCAAGTAGCTAATAAGCACACTGAAAAATGTTAAGCAGGACTGGTCATTAGGGAAATGCAAATTAAACCCACACTGAGATACTACTTCACACTCAGTAGGATGGGTGTGAATTTCAAGAGTGGACAGTAACAAATGCTGAAAATAGAAAAATAAAACACTCAGAAACTGCAGGTGGGAACAAAGAAGAACAGTCACCATTTGGCAGTTCTTCAAAAGTTAAAATATACACTCACCATATAACCAGCAAGTTTACTCCTAGATATGTAACCAAATGAACACAAAATACATTTTCCATACATGTTCAAAACTCCATTACTGAAAATGGCCAAAGTGTAGAAATAACCCAAAGAATGCAAAAATGTGGTCTATCCACATGCTGGAATATTATCCAGCCATAAAAAGGGTATAAATACTGACTTGTGATATAGAATGGACAAGTAAAGATTATCCTGCCAAAGCAGCCCATCCTGAAATATTCTGGGGTTCTATTTAAATGAAAAAGTTCATAATAGCAAAACCACTGAAGAACAAAGTAAGATAGCCATTGCCAAAGGATGGGGATGAGGTGGGGTTGGAAGGTATGATTTATCTTTTTGGGGGTGATGGAAATAGAGATGATAGCCGTATAACATAATAAATACAACTCACACATGTGTTTTAAAATGGTGAATTTTATGTTACGAATTATTTCTCAAAAAAAGTTCCCAAGTCAGGGGGAAAAAAATTAGGGTAAGGATGCAAGACCAGGGTGATACAGTACTAAAACCTGAGCTTCTTAAGAACCTGCTGCCCTGTTTCCTCCTACCCCCTGGGGAAGGGGACCCATCCATCCCTCACTTGAGGCAAAAGACCCTGTGATAAAGGAAGACCCTGGTCCTTCTCAGGACTCCCTCCTCTAGGAGTGAGCTGACTTTCCGGTCTCTAAGTTTCTGATTTCCCGCCAGGGAGACACTCCTGCTCACAGGTGAGAGAAACAGGGATGAAACAAAACGTGGGACCAACATGTCCCACATGTGAAACTGCACACCACTCACATGCGCCTCCACCAAAAACTCACCTTGAAGCCACCTCCAACTTCTCCAAGGACATTTTCCACAGGCACTTTGGTGTTTTCGAAGTGCACCTCACAAGCTGTGAAGGAAACGTGAGATCCTATCTAACAATGCAAACCTCTCTGCATTGACCCACAGTTCATCTGTCCACATGAGCATGTATTCATTCTTTTACTCATTCAGCAACAGATGGCCAGGACAGAAAGGAAAAGTTCCTACTTTGCTCCTGTCTTTGCAGAGCTTGTATTTGGGTCCCTGCCCCGCACTAGGTTTGGCCAGTGGAGTGCAGCTAATCCAACATGAGCATGGCTTTTAGATGTGTGCACCCTCCACAGTAATAAAAATACACAGCCAACCGAACCAACCCACAGCCTATGGCATGCTACCCCAGGCACCCAGGGACTGTGAGGAAACAAAATGCTCTTGCCATGAGCTGAGCTGAGCTGAGCTATGTCAGGGAGGTAGTAGCCCTGTAGAGAGACAATGTGAGGGTGGTGAGACAGGGAGGCAGGGCAGGGAGGGGCAGCCTCTGCACTGTTTGCAGGTCTTGCCACATAAGCATGGCAATTCCTGGTACTGTCCACCACAGAAAAGGAGGTTCAGGTATGTCTGGGCTCAAGGGAAGCCAAGCCTGGCACAAGGTGGCACATGCTGACTGTTCCTTCTACTGCAATTGTGCTCGAAGAGGGTAGGGTAAAATGCAATGGAATCACCATCTGACTGGCTTCCAGGTCAGACCTAAGGTTGGCAGTATCTGGGCTTCAGGATCAGGCCCTCCTGCCACATGCTGCAGGGTACAGGCAGGACCCCACCTCTTCTCTAACCTAACCTTATGCTACTCACTGTCCTCGAGGGCACCACTCACCCAGACCTCAGGGTGTAGCAGGCCCCCGCAGAGCTGCTCCTCAGCAGCCCAGCTGCTCCCTCCACCCATTTCTGCCCACCCATCTCTAAGCAGCTCCCAGTGCACCTTCAGCAGCAATTCCAGGCTTCATGCTCAGGCTCCTGGGATCTCTTATCCCTCCTTCCTGTAGCTGATTAAATGACAGCCCAGAAGAGATGAGGTTGTTCAAGGCCACACAGCTTCTGTGAGTTGGTACTCAGGCTAGGGCTCGGGGGTCAGCTCCCCACAGCCTGAGCAGTGTGTGCCAAGTACTGCTACCCTGTGCAGAGATAGCCTAGAAATGCCAACGGCAGCATGTGTGTACCCTTGAGACAGGCACTGTGATGTCTGAACCACGACAGCTGAGCACTGTGAGAACTTCATAGCAGCACTAGAAGGGTCAACAGGGACCAGAACACCAGCCTCCAGGGAACTAAGTGCTTCCAGGGACAATGTGTGGGCCAAGGAAGGTAGGGGAGTGAGAGGATAGAGGTGTTGGGGAAAGATGGGAGGCTAGGACACCCGCTGCCCTGCCTCTGTGGGTCTGCTGCCTCCCCCAGCCAGTGTGGGCTCAATGAATGACCCACTGACAGGAGCCCATCCACCTCGCCAAATTCAAGCTTGCTAAAATGCCCACTTAAAGCCAAAGGAACTTAAATCTCATTTTACTTTGGTGTTTGGACAGAGTAGAAGATGGGTTGCTCTTTCCTCTCTTGCACCCGTGCATGCACACATACACATGCATGCATGCACACATACACATGCATACATGCACACTTACTGTTGGAACCCCGAATGCCTAACTTGTCCTCAGGCTTCCCATTAGTGATTCCACCGAAGTCTCTTTCGACTATGAAAGCTGTGATTTTGTCTTTTACTGAGCCATCAGAATCAGTCACCTCAGTCCTTGCAAACACAGTGAAAACACTGGCCAGGCCTCCGTTGCTGATCCAGACCTGAAGGAAGACAGCAAAAGGTCTCTGCACACCTCTTGGCTCCCTGTCTGCCAGCTTCAGCTGCCCAAAGTTCTGAGAAGACACCTAAATGCCTGGCTCTACAGAGGCTACCTACATAAAGGGAAGACCAGGGCTCAGCCCAGTCACCCCAGAACAAGGACATTCCCAAAACAAAAAGCTGGGGTGGGAGAGTAGCCAGTACAACAGGGGGCTTTCAACAAAGATGGATTCCATCATTTCACAGAGTATACATACAGAGGTACCAGCCTCACAGGATTTATTGATTTTAAAAAGAGAAGTGAAAGGCAGAAGGGAGGAGGACGGAGGGGAAAAAACCAAGACTGCTGAACATGTGATGGCCAGGACTTATTTTGATCTTAATTCAAGCAGACACACTATTAAGGGGAAACAAGTATAAGATAATCAGAGAAATCCCAAAGCTGACCAAACAGTAAGAAACTAAGCCACCTTTTTCAGGCAATAATGCTATCACAAGCTTCCTACCCTTTGGACAGCTGCGCAGGGCGAACACTGTCACAGAGTGGTGGGACCAACAGAAGCAACATGGAAGCTGGGTCCCAGGTCCATAGCAGGGCATCACAGCGAGCTTGTGTATATTTGGAATTTGTTTACTTTTTATTTTTGAGACAGGGCCTCAAACTCTAGTAATCCTCCTGCCTCAGCCTCCAGAGTACTGGAATTGCAGGTATGTATCATCATACCCAGCTATGTGGCTTGGGACTTCATAGAGGAAAAGTTTTAAGCAAGTCGCTCACAGAGGCAGCATGCAGAAGTGTGGAGATTCCAGAACCAGAATCTCTTGCGAGTGTCCTTGCAAGACCTCTGGCATATTACTTAGCTGCTCTGAGCTTCAGTTTACCTCACTGAAAAAGAGTAGCACCCACCCAACAGGTGGTCAAGACAGGTCAAGGGAAGATGTGCAGCTTGGCAACAATTCCTCAGGTTGGAAAGTGGGTCATCAAGCGGCGGTGAAGGTCCCAGCAGGGGTGGAGGTCATGGCAGGCCTGACAGCAGACAGGCAGGACCGTACCTTGGAGCCATTGAGGATGTAGTGCTTCTTATCTTCACTTAACGTGGCTCTGGACTGGATGGAGGCGGCATCGCTCCCACTGCAGAGATGTGGTCAAGGCAGAGCAGCATAGGAATGAGGTGGCTTGAGGGGACTGGGAATATGCGTGAGTAGCACTTGGCTACAGAGGTGGGCAAGCTTTATACACCCAGGGTGAGACATGCTTGGCTTTCCAAGGTAGAGGACATGTCCCCCTCCACTCTGCTCCAGGAACATGACCACTGCAGGTTCCCAAGGGAGCGGGCACTGACCAACTTGCCGTGAAGGCCCGAGTCCTCCAGCCCTGCTCATCCTCACAATGTGACCTTAGGCTGATCACAGCACCTTGCTGGATCTCAGCTCCCAATAACCCCAAATCCTCAGGAGCATCCCTGAATGTGCAGGGGCACAGGCCCACAAACACTGACTCAGCAGACGCTGTCAGGTTATTATCTCAGCAAAGAGAAGTCAGATTAAGACAAGAAAACTAGTAAGAAGGGGATGAGCTGATGCTTCCCAAGATTTCAGACAGGGATGAAAAGCCAGCCAGCTCCTCCACACAAGCAGCAACTTTTGTCTCAGTGACTCTTGTAAAATGTCCAAGAGGGACAAACCTGCCTGGCTCCGTGAGGCAGAAGGCGGCGATGTGCTCTCCAGATGCCAGCTTGGGCAGGTATTTGGCCTTCTGCTCCTCAGTGCCGACCAAGATGATCCCCTAAACCAAACACACAGGCTAACTATGCCATCAGAAGAGAATAGGGCATGCACTGGGGAGACAACACCCTCCTGAGGACAGTATTTCCTTCATGCAAGAGAAAAGAGCAGGAGCCCAGAGTCGGGCAGGACAAGGGAGCCACACTGCTAGACATGCTCCAGGGCAGTAGCCACACAACCTGCAGAGCTCTGGGGTCAGGGTCCCTTCCACTGCCCAGACACGTAGCCCTAGACAAGAAATGTCCCTTCTGTGAGCTTCTACATCATGTCTTACAAATGGGGGACTCCCCACTCTGGCCAGGTGGTCTGAACGATGGTAGGTGAAGACAGGAGCACTGGCACCACACCCTGCAGGGAAAGTGGCCAGTCCCTGTCAGAGCTGTGCCCCATCTCCACATGGCTACAGTGAAGGTAGTCCTGACAGAGCAAGCACTCACTCAGCTCTCTGCAACATCTACACTGAGCAAAGGCCACACTGATGACAATGCCTGTGAGAGCCCCATGATCTTCAAGCAGTTCCAACATGCAGCTTTTTGGGATGAGGAAGACATGTGGATGAACAGCAGGACATGTGCTCACTGCCTGCCCTGCATGAAAGCTCACTTTATTTTTTTTTAATTTTTATTTTATTGAAGTACAAATATCAATGAGACAGTTTTTAGATACCCTGACAAGATGGATTTGATAAATTAATACATTGCAAACTGTTTTCATAATGGAAGCTCACTTTAGACCTGGGTCCTGAAGGACGAGCCAAACAAGAGGATGAGGAGGCGGCTTCAGTGCAAAGGGACAGTGAGAGCCAAAGGCCTCTGTTCAGATGGGCCAGGGAGATTGGAGCCGCAAAAGTATCTGATCTCACTCTCCTCCAAGACCCCAAGCCAGCAGGCTGGACTCATCAGACAAGAGAGCGAGCCCCTGCCCTCTGTCTCCTCCAGGAAACCCACAGCTGACCTTGAGGCCAATGGCCTGGTGTGCCGCGAGGGTCACGGTGATGGACATGTCCATGCTGATGACCTCCCCTAGCCGTGCATACATGGTGTTGGAGAGGCCCAGGCCACCTAAGAGAAAGAGCAGCACTGGTCACGGTCTGGCTGGACTCATCCACTAATGGAAGTGGTTTCACTGAGGTTTTTCTTCCTAATCATAAAGTAACACAGATCACCAATTTGCTTTTAAATAACATTACAGAAAGATGGAAAACAAGTCACCTATAAGCATATATTTCTGCAACCCTGCAGGCTTTTTAGACACACATATCTTTATATAGCACCTATATACACAATAAATCACCTTATGTGATCTGAGCTCTTTCTCAGATGTGCATCTTTACAGTGTGCCCCGCTGCCCAGTGTCTGGTGGGCACCAGGACAGGGTTTCTGTGCCTCCCCTCCAACATTTGGGGATGGCTCATTCTCAGGCATGGGGCGTCTACACACCACAAGAGATTCTGCAGTAGCCTGGGATTCTACTGCCCAGATGCTTGGCAAAACCCACTCCCACAGTTCTCACAACCAGAATCATCTCTGGACCCTGCCAAATGTTTCCTGCATGTTCGGTTCTGGGAATTACCCATTTTGGAGTAAAAAGACAAAAGGATTTAAAAGTGAAAGATTAAAACTTACACTTAAATACTTTGTATTTAATCTTCAACTTCCAGAGAAGGTTGGGAAGCCACAGGTTCATTTTGCTAACAATAACCTGGGGCTGATAAATACCAAGGCTGGCTTTGACGTGAGGCACCAGTGTGCAGCCCACCCACAGGGCTCACCATTCACACATCAAGGACCATCATCCCTGCAGGTGTGCAGTGTCCAGCTGGCTATGCTGTCCCTTGGCTGTGAGTTAACACCCTCCCCCCCACCTGACTTCTGTTTCAATCCAGAACACTTTTGCTCTTCCTCACTCTGCCAGGACTACCTTCACTGCAGCCAGTTTTAGCTGGAAAAAACCAGATGCTTTCCCTATAGAGCATAAGAAAGATCATGGGGAGACACAATTGCCCAGGGACAGCAGACACGTGGGGAAGGAGTCACACATGGGGGCTCTGGGCGCCAGGTAGGACCGAGGGAGGAGCTGGAGGCACAGTCAGCACCAACACCTTGAGCTCCACACAGTCCTTCCCCTTCTCTAGCCTCAGGAACGTGCTCCCAAGCTCTGGGCTGCAAACATCAGGTAGCTCCTGGACTTAGGTTTGTACACTGAGACCTCTCTGCAGCTTTGGCTCCCTCTCCTTCTGCAAAGTAATATTCAGCATTCAGTGTGGCCACATGTGGTGAAAACTGTACCTCTGTCCCTTAAGTCAACCCTCATGCTGCAGATGGCAGGCAAGGTTTGGTCTCTGCCCAGCCTCCCAAGGAGACAGAGTGGGTGACTTGGGATGAGGAAAAGGGATGCGCCCCCTGCAGGACTGAGCGCTGTGCTTCCTGCTACAGGGCTATGGCTTCAGGGCTATTTTCCATCCTCACAGAGACAAGGTAAGTTATCACACATACTTGTCACCACAGAATGACTAGGAATCAACCTGATTAATACACAAAGGAAATTAGGCATCACATTAATGTATCCTTAATTTTAATCTCTGTCTGTCGACCCTGGACCAGCTCTAGAGTATGCTCCAGCAAGAATGTACAGACTCAAGCCCTAGTATTCTGCCAACCCCCACTCCGCTGAGGGAAGGAGAGGCCCCACAGACTCCAGAGATGAACCAGACAGCAGGGAAGAAGAGCAAAGCAAGCTCACATCTGTTGTGGCTCACTGTGTAAATGCTTAAGTCAGACAGCCGGAAAAGGCCCCAAAGAGTACACCTCCACACAGCCAGTGACAGCCAGGCACACTTGATCCTTAACGCACCACCAACCACCACCTCCCTGTACCTCAGCTGCAGGTGGCCAGGACAAAGGCTCTGAGTCCTATGCAGGTGAAGGCTGTAGTTTCCAGGGTCAGCTTCACACCTAGACCTACCCAGAAGCAACCCTTTCTGAATAGCAGCTTTTCTGGATAAATGTACATGAGAGGCAACAGTGAGGACTGGTCCCCTACTTACCATATTCTTCTGGGACCTGCATCCCAAAAAGCCCTAGGCTCTTCAGTTTCTCTAAAGTGTCATCTGGGATCTTTCCTTCCCGATCAATTCTTCCAGAGTCCACTGTCAAGAGGTGGTATCTTGATTAAGCATAAGAGAAGTCACCTATGCTCATTTAAATAAAAGCACATACAAGGCTGTAAACAGGAGGATCACTATGAGTCTGATCTAGTAGTGAGACCCTGAACACCCTATAGCCTATAGACCTTTCCCTAAAATTCCAAAAAAAAAGTGAACAGTCAGCAGCATGCAGCATGTGACATCCTCCCACAGAACTCAGGAACAGGATACTGTGGGATATGTAAGATGACACTATGCATCAGCCACAGTATAGTTTTAAAATCATAACCTCCATTTATGATTTTATATTTTTTAGTATACATGAGTCACTAAATATAGGTATCAAAAATGCAGGCAAAACTCATTTTAAATTCTTTCATGAAGTTATTAACATCTATAATTGGCACATAAGCCTACACACATTTACAACACACAGTTTACTAAATTCTGACATGCGTTCACCTTCAAATCACCACCACCATCAAGAAGTAAACATTTCCTCCTCACCCAAGGTCTCTCAGTCCTCTGTGACCAATCTTTCCATCCATCCCCATCTCCAAGCACCTGGAATCTCTCTGTAGTTTTTTGTTTGGTTTTTATTTTTTATGAGGATGTTTTGTTCTGTTTTGTCTTTTTGAGAAGGTCTTGCTATACATTTCAGGCTGGCCTTAAACTTACTTTGTAGCCCAGGCTGGTCTCAAACTCACGGTGATCTGGTGATCCTCCTGCCTTGACCTCCCAAGTGCTGGGACAATAGGCTTATGCCACCACATCCCACTTTATACAATTTACTGTAAATCAATTATACCTCAGTAAAGCTTGGGGAAGAAACCCTTGACAAATCACATGATACAAGTTGAAATAGATGAAGATGGGAAGGCAACCTCTAGAATAAAAACTGGAAATACTTCTAATAATAAGACAAACTTATACACAAGGAAAACCAGCAACACGGCAAAAGTTAATGATGTAAGCAGTGGCTCCCAGTGTACACCTGAGGAACCGGCACTGTTTCCAGGGTTCAGAAGGCCAAAGTTATTTTATTCTAATGGTAAGAAGCTATTTGTCTTTTCAATTCTTTTGTGTGTGTGTGTATTTTTAGGACAGGGTCTACGGGGTCTCACTATGTAGATGGGACTCATAGTGATCTGCCAGCATTCAGCCTCCCAAGAGCTGGGATTACAGGTGTATGAAACAACGCCCAGTCTCAATTGCCCTCTCAGCACAGGCCAGCTGCTGTGCCTGCCTAAACAGGCAAGCTGGAGCTTTAATCCGCAGAGCTGTTTGGCTGGCCCTCTGTCATTTTAATTCTAATTTCCTCAAGAGTACTTTCACCACAGGCTAAATGATATAAACAAACATTCAATGCAGAAAAAGATACAGGGCTCCAGCTGCATCCTAATAAGCTAAACATTAAAAAGATTTGCAAAACTCTATCTAAATCAATGTCACAGTTTTATTTTTCTGATTGAAAGTATTTTTCATTAAAAATTTAGTGTAGGTTGACATGCACCAAGTGTATGTTATTTTTAATTTAATTTTTAATCAACAAATGAGCACCATTCAATTCCTAAAAGGAGAAATACTAGTAACTAACATCCATCCAAATAATCACTGGGACCTCACTGTTCATTAGCACCAGGGACCCAACACCATGGACCCTGAAAGTGGGAGCCACTCCTCCCCCTTTGCGGCAAAGGTACTGCTGATTCACAGATCAAACCGGCTCAGCAAGCATTTGATACAGCACTGAGATCCAGGCTCAACCTGCAGACGCAGCTAAATCATCTTACAAATCTACTCCCACCAGCACACGACCTACAAGCCTGGACTCTGCATGTTCTTTCTCTTATCTCAGCTTTCTGCATACTCACTTCTATCATATTTTACACAAGGGTTGGTCTGCGACACTTTGGGAAGTGTAGTAGTCCCTCACTATGGAGGCATGGAGAAGCACTGAACTAGATGTCTCTTCATTAAATAGCCATTGTGGTGATCCCTAAAGCAGAATATAAGTAGAAACTACTTCAGCCTCGGTAACGACACTCACGAGGGCTCCCTCTACATTTACCCTGACTTTAGTAATATTTTAGTAGAAATATTAATATAATCACTCTTATGATGTAAATAGGCAAAAAGAAAACAGGTAAAAAAAATTACATACCCTCTTCCATGAAGAATTTTTCCACAGGTTTTACTAACTGATTGATTTCATTAAGTTCATCTTGGCTCACTTCTGGGAATGGGAAAACTCCATTCTAAAAACGACAGACATTTAACAAAAATTAAAGTTTAAGGAACCCCCCCCTTAATGATAATATCAATGGCAAAGGGAAGGGAGGAAAATGTGCTAGATTCTGTCTGGCCAACAGAACATGACCCATGGGAAACATTCAAAAAGCAAACCTTTATAAGGGGATTCAAGACCTAGAAACACTTAAGAGATGAGTAGCTGCCCATCTCTGACAGGTGTAGACAAAGGAAGGGGTATAGAAAGGAAGAATCATGATATGTGTGTATAGACAGTACAATTGGGATAGATAACGCTGTGCTTCTACATAATGCTATGAGAGGCAAGATCTGCACTAATGGTGGTTGGACAGGATATTATGTCAGCTTCTAGTACTATGGACAACCACCAGGAAAATAACAAGGTAGAAAATATTAATTATTGAATCTTTGATGTAATTCAGGTATAAAAAATAAGATACACAAACAGCTACACTCTATTTACTGATAAGAGACATACAGTATAATGTCTGTAAGTATATTATCATGTATGCACCTTCTTTTTTTTTTTTTTTTTTTTTTTTTTTTTTTTTTTTTTGTCTTTTTGAGACAGGGTCTCACTATGCAGTTCAGACTGGACTTAAGCTCACTTTGTAGCTCAGGCTGGTCTTGAACTCACAACAATCCTCCTGCCTCAGCCTCCCAAGTGCTGGGATTACAGGCCTGCGCCACCACGCCCGGCTCTTTGTATGCACCTTCTATGATACCAAAACATTATGAAAACAGTTTGCAATGTATTAATTTATCAAATCCATCTTGTCAAGGTATCTTAAAACTGTCCCACTGATATTTGTACTTCAATAAAACAAAAATAAAATTTAAAAAAAGAGATGAGTAGCTTAGCTCAGGCTAGTCAAGCTGAAAGTGCCTAAAAGGGGTGGCCAAATTCTCAAGATGACCTAAACATGGGAAAGTGGGTGCTATCAGAGTATAAGAACTATGAAAAAAAAAAGGGTTCAAAGGTGCTTCCAGGAGACTGCAGTGTTCCCATTCCTATGATAGGGGCTGGAGAGATAGCTCAGTGGAATAAGTGCTTGCCTAGCAAATGCAAGATCCTGGGTTCAATCCCTAGTACCACCGGAAGAAAAAAAGGCCAATCCATTCCTATGATAAAGAGCAAGACTGGGTGGAGTCAGGAGTGTATTTCCCAATATACTAACCAGTGGTGCTTAGTTGATAGTTAACTGGAGCTTCTTTGCAGAAAGGTAGTCATAAAAAGAACCTGGGAGCCAAGTGTGGTGAGACATGCCTGCAATCTTAGGACCCAAGAGGCTACAATAGGAGGATCTCCCATTCAAAGGCAGCCTGTTCTACACAGCAAGACCCTGACTCAAAACACATGTGTAGAGCTGAAAGGAGACATCTCAGCTGGAAGAACCACTTTGAGTCATCATGATATAGATGGTATTTAAAGCCACAATCCTACACTGAGCCATCCAGGGAATGGTTATAGTAAGAAGTCCACACTAGCCTTGGAAAACCCAAGTGGGAAACACTGCCCAATCTCTAGACATTGAGGAGCCAAAAAGGAACCAAAACAGGAGAAAGGAGAAACAGTGGCTTTTCAGAACCTACATGATTAAAGTGTGTCCAAGAGGATGCAGTGTTAATTGCATCGGATGCCAGTGTTAAGTAAGAGGTGACCTGAGAACAGAGCCCTACACTTGACAATACTGAAGTCACTACTGAGTTGGCCTGAACAGTACAGCTTCAAGAGCCAACAAAAGGAAAACTAGTTTTGAGAGATCAGCTCCTGGGGTGAAGTTGGACAACTATGGGTTAACTGCACAGCTAAGCTGATTTTAGAAAACTGATAGCAGCTGAGCTCCTGGAAGAGACAGAGGGTTTTAGCCACAGGCATGTACATGTTCAGCTGTGACATAAGCGTTGGTGAAGCACAGCAGACTTGCTAAGGCCTTGTAAAATTCCTGCCTCCTTGATCACTGTTTATTTCTTTTCTTAATCATTACTTTTGCTTCTGTACCTTTGCTTTGCACTAATTTACAATGAAAAATTGCCCTATAGGATAGAAACAATAGAAAAGTGGAAACAGGGCTCTCAGGTCAACAGTAGTCCCTATGGGAATGACATCAATAAATTGCTATTTGGCCTATCACTCCAAGTCTTATCAGTTCTGTTGGAGAATCCTGTGCACTTTGCTGCTTCAGTTTAGATGGAACAGGAGAGAACCGCCCTTGATGTGAGAAGGCTGGACTCTAATGACTGACTGGTGGGCCTCTGCCAAGAACAGACAGCTCCCCCACAGGAGGGAATGGAGGTGGCATAGGTGCACGTGAGAAGAAACAGGTTACCATGGAAATTCTCACCACTGCATGAATATGCTCAGCGAAATGGGAAGGGAAGATGACAGAAGCACTGAGGGAGGGGAAAGGAGGACCAAGGCTCAAAGACTAGATGAGTTCTTTTACTCTGGGAAAAGTGGTTTCCTGCTCTTGCACTTTTTGTTTGTTTGGGGGGGTTTGTTTTTGTTTGGAGACAAGTTCACACTATGTAGTCAGACTTGCCTTGAACTCACTATGGAGCCCAATGTGGCCTCAAATCCATGGCAATCCTCCTGTCTCGACCTCCCAAGTGCTAGGATTACAGATGTGCACCACCACACCCTGCAGACTGCTGTACTTTAAAAGTCCAAGGTCTATACTCTAACAAAGCAAATCATTCTCAATCTGTTTCAGTTTCTGCATGGCTACAGAAGTAGCCAGATGTGAGAGGAATGTTCTAAAGAGAAACCAGGAAATAACCTCTCCTGCCATACAAGATCAAGCAGCATTCTGTCCATGCCCAAAGCAGGGAGGGCATCTCCAGGAGGAGATGCACTCTGTCCTATTACTACTTGGTCAAGCATGGAGGCACAGAGAAGTGCAGTCCCGGCCCAACATCACAAAACTAGTACGTTCAAAATCATTCAGCCAAAATGAAACACTTTCTCAGCCGCTGGAGCTGGATGAATCCTGGGACTTCTGAAACGGGCAGCCAGATTTCTGAGGAACTTCTGAGTCATGCAGTGGGGCTCAGCTACAGAAAAAACTCCAGGGGCCCCTTGGAAGGTGTCGGGAGAGGCCTGAACCGAGCTTAATATAGGAATGGCAGAGGACACCCAAAATGTTTCAACAAAAGCCAGGCAGAAGGTATCGTAGTAATAATCCCTGGTTTCGGCTTTCCCAAACTGCCGGGTCAAGAAACAGCCGCGACTCTGTCCAAACCACATTTCCCAGATCGCATCGCCACGTGAGAGTCCACGCTTTCCCAGAGGACGCTCGTGTGGACCCTAGAATCCAAACTTTCAGGCCGCCCCACCCCCTTAGATGCCTGTCGGCCGTTTGGGGACCCTGACAAAACTCACCCCACTCTTGCCTGAGGACGAAAGGCAGAAAAGCCACCGAGCAAAGATCGCGCGGTCTCCCCTTACCTTCTCAATTTTGCCCAAGCAGAGCTCCTTGGCGAAACCTCGACTCTGCGGACTGGTGCGCAGCGGGCGTCGACTCGCCGAGAGGGCCACCAGAGCCCGGCAGGTTCGGGCCACAGCCGCCCTGCGCAAGAAGAGCCCACAGCCACTCATGCTAACTGCAGCAGCCCCAAGGTCTAGACACTTACTGCCCTGCGCCCCAGCGGTAGAACCAGATCGGCGCGCGAGTTGATAGCGTCATTGAGCTGGGCGCGACTGCGCTTGTGTGGCCACGCCCCTACCCCAAATCAAGGACTTGCGAAGGCTGTTGATTGGGTTGTAGCGGCAACTGGGACAGCTCTTTTTATTAAAATTCCAGCAGGTGTTGGCGTAAATTCTACCTAGCGGAAGCCCACCTTCCTCTCTGTTGCCTGTGCCAGGACGAAGAGATGGTTAGAAAGCAAAACAAGGGGCCGGAGAAACGGTTCAGTAGAATAAGCGCTTCCCTGGCCAAGCACAAGGGCCGGAGTTCAATCCCTAGTTCCGCAAAAAAAAAAAAAAGAAAAACAAGGGAGAAATTTACGGCTTCACTGGATTTGAAGGAAGTTCAGTATAGGAATGTACTATGTTTTAGGTATATAGTCCACGTGTGGCAGGTATTTTATTTTGCTTCGTAGCTTGCGTTCATGTTTCTGGATGAAGTAAAGAAAAGGGACCTCCTGCCAGCCCGAGGTCCACTTGAAACTAAGCCCCCACTCTGCCAGGGAAGCAACCACATTAAAAAACAGGGAGGAAAGAGACCCTAGTTAGGCAGGGTGGATGAAGCTGCACAGAGGGTGCCCGCACAGCCCAGCTCACTGTTCCCAGGACGAGAGTGAGATTCCAAAACACCTTCAGCCAGCCTCCTTCAGGAGGGCTGCGGCTCCTTGCCCGGCCCTGTCACTGTGCCTGTTCCTAATGATGGCATTAGCTGCAGCGTGGGAAAGTGCTGCCACACCCTCCCTGGCAATCCGGCAGGCAGTCCAGTTTATTTGCTGAAAGCTGCCCATCAGGAAAACCCTTATCAACTTTCTGGGCTGTTAGCAATCAGCTGAGGGTTCTTTTGCCAAAGTGCTGCTCCCTTCAAGTTATTGGCTTTAAGATCATAGGGTCACAGCTCTGAGTCCTGCGTGCACGGCTTAGCTCCCAGTACTGTATTAATGCTCTTGGTTATTACAGTTTTCTTTCTGTAACCATGTTACAGCCCCTGGCAAATGCCTGCCACCCCTATCAGTTTCACCGCAGCTGAGGCTTGTAGGCCTTTCTGAAGCTTTCTTGGAACCCTCAAGGCCTCTCTGAGGTGAACTGCTGCTGCCCCTGACTTCTCTGGGGTGCTTCCCCAACACCACTACTGACATTGAGCACCGTTTCTCACCTGACTCCTGGACTAGAAGTCTCCAGCCCTTCATCTCAGCCTCAGCTTTTCTAAGGCAGTCTCAGTCCCAGGGCTTCACCTCCTCTGCCTTGGCCTCCCTGGCAACCTTGGGTCTCCCACTACACCTCAACTTCTGTCCTTCCTGGCAGCCTCAGACCTTGCCTCAGTGGCCAAAGATCTTTGTTTCTCACTGCTTCCAGTCTACCAGGCCTCTTAAGGGTTCAGAAGCCATAGTGTTACCAAGCCCTTTTGTGCCTCCTGCTCTACTGAGGTAACACTGCAGGATCACCTGAGTGAGGCCTTTGTGAGGACCTGTGCAGCAGCACAGGGAGGGCCCTACTGAGGGCCCTGAGCTGACCACTGACTGGAGCACAGGGCGGCTGCTTGTGCAGAGGAGTGCACAGCATATGCATAGTCTCCTGCATCTTGCAGATCTACCCTAGGATTTTTGGAATAGTGTCAGAGGGCACCAAACCATCTGGGCCAGGTGTGCTTTTCAAACCTGTTGCAGCCAGAACCAGTATCTTCTGGAGGATCTGTGGTATCCAGGGCAGCCTCAGCTGTCATAATAGAATCTGTCATCTAATGGTGCTCCCACATATGTAGCAAGGCTAAAACGATGGCTGCTTTGACTCCTGTGGCACCTTCAGGAGAAACTGTAGTGTTGGTCGTGACCTGCCAGGGTGGAGAGAATGGGGGGATCAACAATGGGTTCCAGGGCCTCCCCACTCTTTCATCTTAGGCATGATTTTTTAGTTGCTCCTATAAGAGACAGCAGCGGTCCCTGGAGCAACAGGGGCATGACTCAGATTATGCCTTTATAGTGCCCAAGGACAAGGCTTCGTTGCTCTCTGGTTGCAAAATATTTTCAAGTGTCTTCAGCAATCCCTGTGTTCTACCTTATCTTGTCCTTCCTGTTAAACACTTGGCACCTGATTTCTTTATCAACAGTCAGCTGTTGCAAACCTCAGCATTCATCTGAACAATAAGACAGCTGAAAACAACTACCTTAGTGAATTAACCCTGAGGGCCAAACAAAACAGTGTATTGCAAAGGCTAAGTATCAAATTTGAGCTGCTGTATATTGTGAAAGAAACAACTAGTCAGGTCAAGTATTGTAACATGTCAGAACCCATTTACTCTACATATTCCTGGATAAAGCATTTGAGAAATCTAGCGGCTCATTTTCAGAACAAAAACTGGAAACAGGGCCAGGGATTCAGCTCAGCAGCACAGTATGTGTCTGGAAAGTATGAGGTCTGAGTTCGATTCCTGGTACCAAAAAGAAAAACTAGAAACACTTTAAAGCATACTTTCTAAGTACCCTCATAGAGTGTTTCATTACTCCTCCAATTTCTAGGCTGTTTCCTAATCTGTAAAGAAGAAATATAGTGTATCATTCTAACTGCTGTGGGAACTAACCCGCTTGAAAGCACACAGCCCAGTAAATTGGTGTCTCTCCTCTAATAGGCTAAAGATAACAAGTGGTTAGTATCAGACTTCCATCTCAGACTTGAATATTGGTCTCTGAGAAATAGGAGGCTGTGTTAAACAACTTACTTCTAACATAAAGTATCCCATCCAGGTGTGACGGCACATGCCTGTAATCTCAGCACTCAGGAGGCTAAGGCAGGAGGATCATCTCCTAAGTCAAGGCCAGTCTGGGCTACATAATGAAACCTTGTCTCAAAAAGACAAAAATAAATAAGAAAATTGGGAACAATATAAATATAATAGTCTCCCCGGCTATGGGTCCATCATGATTCCCAGGCAGATAACCACCAAGCACTGGAAATAATTAAGCACAACCTTTATTATTGGGCCAATCTGAAGATGGTGGCAATGGTGGGTAATATTTAATGAGCACCTTCTAGGCTGTATTTTCTGATTAAGTCTTCCAGACAAGGCAGAGGCGCGGAGCCAATGAAAGTCTTGAAGCCTTGAAAGGCAGAGAAGGGTGGAGGCAGGCTCCAGGCCACGCCCCCTGGACCAGACCCTCCACTTCCTGACAAGTCAGCTGTAAACCCCCACAGTTCAATCACCTACCAAAAGCCCCATACCAGGGAGCACAGGCAGCTTTCAGAACATTTTTTTCTTTCTTTGTATCTTTCTCTTTCTTTTTCTTTTTTTTTTTTTGCGGGAATTGAACTCAGGTCCTTGTGCTTGCCAGGCAAACACTCATTCTACTGAGCTGTCTCACCAGCCCAGGAACATTCTCAATCCACACCATAACAGACATAACAGATACTGTGCCACAGCCTATCCTGACCCGTGGCCGAGTCTCCTAATTAGGACTCAGTGACCGTGTCCATCCTGTTCTTGCCCTCCAGCAAGTGAAATGATGAAAGTAGTAGGAAAGGTCGAGTGTCACAAGCATGGAATAACTGGCCTTGAATTCTCCCACGCCACTCACACAGGTTCTTAGAGTTCAGCAGTCCAAAGGCACGGGGTTGGGGACGGGATGTGTTCAGCTTTCAAAATCTCAGGAGAGTGGATAAAGTAACACCATTATGAACAACACAGATTGAATACCTTTGACTTAGGTTTCAAACGACAATTGAGTCTAAGGCAGTGATAGCGAACTTTTTATACCTTTCTTTTTCTTTTCTTTTTTTTTTTTTTTACGGAACTAGGGGTTGAACTCAGGCACTTGCCAGAGAAGCGCTTATTCCCTTGAGCCCCCCCCCCCCTTTTTTTGTATCTGGGATTGAACTCAGGACCCAGCACTTGCTAGGCAGACTTTTCAATGATACAAGAACGAAAAGCAAAAAAAAAAAAAACCTGCCAGTACAACAGACTGCTGGGACAGATGCCACAGGTTCCTCACTACCCACCTGGGTCTTAAATTCTGAAGCAAGTCTGCATACTAGGATACAACATATGTACACAGGATATAACATATATATTATATATAATCTGTTATATATAATATACAATATAATACAGTATATGTAGATAGGATACAACATATTGTTTCCTAGATACAACATATGTATACTATGTAATGTGTGTTGTGTAATTTATGTGTAAATTACGCATTACATTGAAAGCTGCTGTGCTAGAAGGGCTGTTTGTGTTACTGAAAGCTCTAAAAGGTTTGCCAACACTGTTCTAAGGTAAGAGCTGGATAATGAACTCACTGGGTTTTCATCCAGTTGCACAAAAGGCAGGAAAGCCTGAGTCCTACTGCAAGATAGCCAGGTAGCAGCCCACCTAGAAAAGCCTAACTCATGGACCTGCACAGAAAGATCAATGCCAGTCCTTGCTAAAGGGGTTTGTGAAGCTGAGTGTGGTGGCGCATGCCTGTAATTCCAGCACTTGGGAGGCTGAGGCAGGAGGATTGTGAGTTTGAGACCAGCCTGAGCTCCAAAATGAGCTTAAGGCCAGCCTGAACTGCATAGTGAGACCCTGTCTCAAAAAGACAAAAAAAAAGGGGGGACCTTGTGGTGGATGGTCCCCCTCAGCAGGAAGGGACCCTGGGGAAGCACATGGCACCCACCTGTTGGCTGCAGCAGCAAGATCTCTAAGCACCAAGCACCAAGGCAGGGAAAGCTCCCCTGGTAGCATCTGCCTGCAACAGCCCCCACCCCAAGGGGTCAGACATCTAGGTTTGTAATCCGGATCACAATGAAAAAGCCATTTGCTGTGGCTGGGGAGATAGCTCAGCAGTCTAAATGCCTGTCTGACAAGCGCAAGGACCCAAGTTCAATCCCTGGTGCCCCATGTCATGTCAGCCCTGCCAGGCCTGGAACTGGGCATGGTAGCACATATATGTAAAACTGTAGAACTGGGGAGGCTGAGACAGAAGATCACTAGAGTCCAAACAGACAGTATATAATTCAGTAATGCTTTTCTAGCCAGCTTGAAGTATCTTTTAATTGGAATGTTTATTTCGTTTACATTTAATGTAACTGCTAAAATGGTTGGATTTAGGCTTTAATTTTGCTATCCATTTTCCTCTTTTCTTCCCTCTTTTATATTATATATTTTAGTGTTCCACTTTTTAAACTTAAAAATAGTTGTATTTATATTTCACAATTTGCTCAAATACCGGTCTTATAAACTTTCTACAGGATGAAATTCTTCACATTGTGCCTTTACTATGTACTTAGGGAATTTCAGTGAAATAGTTTTGTTTTTAACAGCTTAATTTGTACTAAAGGGATTGCAGTGGTCACAGGCAGTCCATGTGAGAGTCTAACATGACATTCAATGAGTTTTCTAACATGGACCACCCCCTTGACACTGAAGGTAAAGCATCTGTTGACAGAAGTGACTGTAGATTTGGATTACTGCTCTCTGTATCTTCCAGTTTTTCTGTGCTTTCTTCCAAGTTTTTTTGTTTTTTGTGGGGGTTTTTTGATGGAAAAAAAAACTTGGGTCTCTCTCTCTCTCTGAGACCCAAGTTTCCCTAGCAGAGGTGGAAAGACATGGCATTCACACACGGCCAGGTGGAATCACCACCAGCATTCAATAGCACCACAGACACACTGAGTTCAAGGCCTCCAAGACACAGCAAGCCCAGCTCTTTTTCCCTGGCATCCTAGGCAGGCACAGAGGGAGAAGAATCAATACTCTTCTGGGCCAGCGAGGTAGCTCAGCAGACTAAGTTCAATCCCCAGGTGACATGCTTTGCCAGTCCTGCCATCAGGCTCACTGAGCAAGCCACCAAGACTAGGCATGCGGGCACATGCCTGTAATCCCAGCACTGGGGAGGCTGAAAACAGTAAGATCACTACAAGTCCGACCTGTGTAGTGAGACCATGTACCAAATACATTTTTTTAAAAAACCTCCCAATTATTGATCTCCACGCAGGTCCACCCCATCCAGAGGGCCATGACCACTGTCCATGGTTCTGAATGCAAGGCTCCCATCTGCGGCGTTGCCAGCAAAAAGCATGTCAGAGGCAAGAGGGACGTGGGTGCTCATTTTCTGGGTGCCCTGCTTCGCTGGTGGGAAAGCAAAGGCGTGCAGAGGGGAAGTGTTTCTCACCGAAGTCACACAATGGAGTCACAGTGAGGAGAAAGCAGTCTCCAGGTACCTGCTCAGACACACACAGCTCCCCAGGCTCACTTCCTGGGGGGCTCCAGGAGTAACACCCACTGCTCAGAATCTCCATCAGCTCCTGAACTACAGACAGGTACTTTCAGGAGATTCTGGGGCCAACAAAGCTGAGGGAATGCTGCCCGGGCCAAGTGGCAGGCCCCCGCTCCTTTCTGCCCTATCCCTGGCTGCTTTCTTGCCACCACCTGGCCCCATCCTGGGCTCCTTCCCAATCCTCTGCAGATAGTCATGCACATGGCACCCGTGGCCACACCATGCCTGGCCCCTGTTTCTGCAGGGCCAGTGAGCTAAGCATTTGGCATTCTTAAATGACAGAGGAAGAAACACTGCTTCATGCCAAGTGAAAACAACATGGATTTCTTATTTCAATGTCCATAAACAAAGTGCTAGAGCAGCATATCCATGTTCCATCAGCAGTGCTGCCAGTGGCGGCTGCTGTTATTTTGTGGTGCTAGGGACAGGACCCTGGGCCTTACAGTGCTACACAACAGCTCTGCCACTGAGTTAACAACTATTTCTTAATGACACTGACAGAGTAGAGTAGATGTGGCAAAAAACAACATGGCCTTCAAAGCCCAGAGCACTTGCTGCCTGGCTCCTGACGAGTGGCATGTGCCGGCCCCTTCTCTGCTGTCTTGATTACTTTTTACTCGTTTCCGGGACAAAATATCTGACACCTAAACTAAGGAAGGAAAGGTTTATTTAGCTCACAGTGTGTGTAGGTCCGGATCTACACTCAGCTGGCTCCAGGCAGAGCGGCACAATGCAGAGGGCAGCCCTTCTTGGTGGCAGAAAACAGCAAAGCGCAGAGGGAGGAGATGCAGCTGCAGCTTCTAGCAAGCCTCTCTCCCCTCCTTATGTTATAAGCAGGTTACCCTGGGGTGGAGGTGTAGAACCAGTATAATGTCCACACCCTCCTCTTGCACAGGATGAGGATGTTTACAAAGTAAGAACACTGGCTTTCTGCTGAGTCTCTTAATTAAGTTTTTAAACTTTCTCAAGTTAACACACTGTATCAACCAGTACACCTGGGAAACTCTGCTTTGTATGAGTAGTCCCCCTGCCTGGGATACCCTACCTCTGATGCAGCAGGACCTTTCTTCACCTGAGCCCAGGCTCTCTGCCTCTTCCCTGGCTGTCTTTGCATCTCCCTGCACCTCCATGGCAGAGGAAAGCTGCTCCCCTCACAGCATCCAGGAAGCAGGGACAGAGAGAAAGAGCCAGGAAAGAAGGTGCCAGAAACAAGAGATGCTCAGCCCAAAGTCGCCCCCACAAGTCCCTTCTTTAGCCACCTCCCATCAGCCCATCAGCTATGAAGAAGTCAGTGCCCTCATGATTGTACCACATTCAGAGGCCCCATCTGAACACATGAGCCTTGTGGGGACATAACAAGGCCAGACACAAGACAGGCCTAAGTGTCACTGATATCTCCTCCAGGTAAGAGCGCAGACCCAGACTAAACCAAGTCCATCTCTCTGACCTCATCTCCCTGAGGTGCAACTGGTTCTTCTAGCACTTAAACCCCGCCACTCAGAGGGGAGCTTGGCAGTTCCAACACCATCTTTCCAGCAATCAGCAGGTTACAGCACATGGGTGATGGCCTGTTCCAAGTTCTTAATTAGAACAGATGAATATCCATAGGAAAAGGCAGCGCAGCACATTTCAAAGCAAGTCCTATCTTTGAAAAAGACTGGAAGCACCCAGTGTGGGAGGAGGAACAAGGTGATGACTCAGGAGGCAGGAGCTCCAGATGCACTGAATCAGGGATGCTGACTGTCACACGGCACCTAGCAGGAGCGGGCAGGAGGTGGGCCCCACTGTCACCCCGAAGACACGAGAGCCAGGAGGCCCGAGGCTTGGGGTCTTTCAGGCATATGAATCTTGCCTTGATTCGCACATCAGCCCCAACCCTCGTGCAGACAGTGCTCACTTTCGGGTGCCCAGGAGACTGGCACAATGGGGCCGGCACACAGCTGAGCTCCATTCTCTAAGCCATGGACCCTGGCTCTGTCGGGCCCCTGAGGAGAAAGAACTACCTCTTCCACAGCACCCAAAGGTGCCATGAGGGCCACCAGGAGGCTGTCTATCCCTCTCTCAGGAGCATGGCTTTCCAAGCCTTTCCCCACACAAGCTCTGAGTGAGCCCTTGTGATTCCAGGAAGAAGTCCCTTCACCATTTCTCAGATGAAGAAACTGAAGCTGAGATGTGGAAAAAGGGACCCTCTGGCCCCAGTGATTTCCCTTTGACAAAAGAAGATTCCAGAAAACCCAGTAATGCCCAGACATTTTTCCCTGTGATAAGCATTTCTTCATATGGAAAAACAGAGGCTTGATATATGCAATTTGTTGTGTATAGTACATGGCCACAATATAATTTTTTTTTTTGGCAGAACTGGGGATTGAACTCAGAACCTTGAGCTGGCCAGAGAAGCACTCATGCCACTGAGCCATCTCCCCAGCCCCCATAAATTTTAAACTGTAAGGTAAAATAAACCTCTCCCTCCCTCCCTCCCTCCCTCCTGCTCTCCCTCCCTCCGTAACACAGAGTCTCATTGTATAATTCAGGCTGATCTTGAACTCACTATGTAGCTAAAGCTGGCCTCAAACTTGTACCAATCCTCTCAGCCTCCCCACTGCTAGGATTATAGGCATGCACCACCACACTTAGCTTGTTTTTCTACTATTTTCCTTGCTATAATATATATTTTTGCAAAGAACTCATGTACAAAGGATAATGTATCCCTTCAGAAGCCAAGTCACACCCACTGTTTTGACTTTAGATGCAATTTCATTTTGTGACCACCTCCTAAAACAAGAAGGCAATCTTGCTGAGAAGCCAAAACAGAATATCTGATTTCTTTTTTACCTTAGATTTGCTTGAGTAAAAGATAAATGGAGCCGGGCGTGGTGGCGCATGCCTGTAATCCCAGCACTAGGGAGGCTGAGGCAGGAGGATTGTTGTGAGTTCGAGACCAGCCTGAGCTACAAAGTGAGCTTAAGGCCAGCCTGAACTGCACAGTGAGACCCTGTCTCAAAAAAGACAAAAAAAAAAAAAAAAAGATAAATGGGGGTCTGGGGAGATAGCTCAGTAGAATAAGCACTTCCCTGGCAAGCACAAGGGCCTGAGTTCAATCCTCAGTTCTGCCAAAACAATAAAAAATAAATAAAATTTAGATTGAATTCCGTTTCTTGGCTTATGAAAATTGAGTGCCTCTCAAGGAGAAGGGAATTGGCCCCCACCTTAGCCAATTTCATAAAGTATCCCAGGAATGACAGTTGGAAGAGCCCCTGGGTGACTCCAGACCCCTACGTGGCCTCTCAGTGAAACTGTGTAGGTAATGAGGTACCTACCTACTGTCTGGGTAGGTAATGAGGTACCTACCTGCTGTCTGGGTAGGTAATGAGGTACCTACCTGCTGTCTGGGTAGGTAATGAGGTACCTACCTGCTGTCTGGGTAGGTAATGAGGTACCTACCTGCTGTCTGGGTAGGTAATGAGGTACCTACCTGCTGTCTGGGTAGGTAA
>PVKA01025348.1:0-33070 GCA_004027165.1 Ctenomys sociabilis
CTAAGCTATCTCCTGGCCCTCCCTCTTGGTTTTGCATCTTTATTTTGCAATACTTTTTTAAAGGAAATATTTTATTTGTTTATTTATTTATTTGGTACAGGGTTTTGCTACACAGCTTGGACTCATAGGGATCTTCCTGTCTCGGCCTCCTCAACGCTGGGATTTACAGGTGTGCACTACCACCCCAGACAGTGGGTTTGGGGTTAGTTCTGGGGCCTGCATTGTATTCAGCACTGGGGATTGAACCCGGGTCCTTGCGCTTGCCCAAGCAGGCACTTAGACCACCGAGCTGTCTCCTCAGCCCATTTGCAGAACTTCTTATGGTCGTTCTTCCTTTGCATGCAAATTTCAGTAAACTTATCCATTAAGGGCGAAGGAGTCACTCAGGGAAGCTGCCCTTTCCCAGCATGCACCAAGATCTGAGTTCAACCTCAACCTTCACCTCTTTCTCATTTGTGATCCACAGTAGGCATTAAAATAGATACAATGTCTAGCTATGTGTAATGATTTAAATTTAGTAAAGTAGTGCAGCCTTTTCATGGTTGTTCAACCATTCTTCACAGTATCTACTGTGAAACACCTTCCTCTATCCATACACTGTGGGTGTTGCTGTTGACAGTTACCATATTTATTTTTATCAGAATGTTATTCACAATGAACAACTTATTCTTTAAAATGAATGTGTGATTTATAAGTAGATACATAATTTCAACAGTACTATCATGTGGAGTTTTGTGAAATATTTAATTTTGTTAAATACAAAGCTGTACCATTAGATTTGAAAACTGTACAATATCCTAAAATAAATATATGAAATAAAAAATTAGTAGCATAAGAAAAACCTGATGTTTATCTGCACCTCAAAGCATAAGCCAGCAAAACTTCCTAAAGTGACTCCACAGCTGGTGTCAAAATTTGTATTATTTAGCATTTTGTGGAAATATTTGTCGGTAGAACACCAGCCAAATGCAAAGTGAGACGGTAAGCAGGGGGCGGGGGGAAATCCCTCTCTCTCCAAGTGGCTGGGGGTGGCAAGGACACCCAGGGTGGGGCTGGGCATGAATGAGTGTGGACACCGGGCAGATGGACACCGCACGGGCACAGGCTGCGGAAGGAGCTTCCGGCCTGCTGGGTAGTCACTGTGCATGTGGAAGCGGGTGCTGAGAAAAGGCCTTAGGGAATTCTGGTGGGAAGGAGCCATTGTGCAAAGTCAGGCCCCACGGGCTCCTCAGACTAGAATTTAGGCTTTAGCCTTTGGGGTTTTGAGGCACAGCCTTTCTGGGAGTTCAAGAGAGCACCTTACCTCTCTACCCAGTGAATAAGGCTTCCTGGAATGTGCCTTTGACAGTCCCCATGCCACCCCAGCAGGAGCTTCTGAAGCCTGATCTCTGTTGCACTTCTTTGCCCCACCCCCAATTCTACCCTGGAATTAAGTTGGAACCTCACAGGGCTGCCTGTTGACTTTGTGTCAGGATGTGCTGGCTTTAGAGAACAACTGCGTCACAGCAGGTGGCATGTGAGACCTTGGTCTCTGCATACACATTTTATTCTATAGGGGCCCTGCCCGGGATGAGCCCTACACCTCATGTGTGCTAGGCAAGGGCCCTGCTCTGTGCCACACCTGCCCCGGGTCCCCATTTAAGCCTGTGTGGTGCAGTTCACACGCCCTTTGGCTCTTACAGAGTCTTCTTTTCTATCTTCACAGTGCTTGCTGCCACTGTTGAAAAGTGTCCATAACTCTTGATAGGTTCTCTTTAGACATGGCGAGCTAAAAATAAATTTAAGTTGTGCATACTAAGTTGTGTATATCTAGCCATGGGTGTATCTATGAACACTTAGTCATTAAAGCACTCTACTTAAAATGTCTACTCTGTGCATTAAGTCCCTACTATGAAAAAATAATAAGCAAATGCCATAGAGAAATGCAAGTTTCTTTTCCTGAATTGTAAAATGTAGATAGATCCGTGCAACACTCTAAGAGCTTCATTTCTTTCTTATTTTGTATTACTGTGTCTCAGCTGCTATCTTAATGGGGCTCAGTGTGACATTTCCACATGTGCATGTAATTTGCATTTGCTACATCCAGCCTCTCCTGTCCTATCCACACCCAGCCCTTGTAATCACTAATGTGCTCCTGGGCTAGTTTTCACAAGCTGTATGTCTGACAGGGAATACTTGCTAGAATAGACTTTGCAGTGAAATCTGCCTGGTTCAAACAGGCATCTACCTCTGCCCTACATTACCTGGGTATCCTTGAGGAAGCCTGCCAAAGTTTTCTTTGTGAAGCATTTAGCTCTGTGCTCATGAAGTACTGTGACTCTGTCCGTATTAACCCACAAGGTCTCATCCAACCATATGCTGAATGTTTACGTTTTTTTAAAAAAGGTTATTACTGTAAAAGATACATTGGCATGAGTCCCCTTCGTTGATGCAAACACACTAATCCCACCATTCTTGGCACTTTCAGAAGCAGTCCTGGAGATCCTCTTTCATGAATGTCTTCAGTGTGCTGGCTTGGTTGCCTTGATGCCCTGGATCCGTTCAAAGCATTGTTGTTTCATGGCCTTTGTGACTTTGAGGAAGAGCAGAAGCTGTGAGCTGCCAGATGTGACAAATAGGGCGGGTGACGTGACAGCACCATGCTTTTATCTGGCAGAAATTGTGGGACTTGGTTAATCAACAAGGGGTGGAAAATATATGGTGGATGTTTATTTTTTACTTTTTTTTGTATCTTAGGGAAGGGTCTATAGGTGTTCAGGGTCTCGCTACTAGATGGGACTCATAGTGATCCGCCTGTTTACAGCTTCCCAAGAGCTGGGATTACAGGCATGTGCCACCATGCCTATTCTCAATTGCTGTCTCAGTGTGCCCTGGGAGCGGGGCTGACATTGCAGGCCTGGGGATCGAACCCCCTGTCCCTGCGCCTGCTCGCAGGCACTTTAATCTGCTGTGCTATTTGGCTGGCCCTGGTGAATGCTTAAACAAAAAAAAATTTATGATAGTCACTTCCACCACCCCTATGCCACTGTTCTTGGCAATGTGTCTTTTACTGTAATAAGATTTTTACAAATTTAAACACCGTATCTTTTGCTCTCCCCTTGCATTTTTTTCATGCCTTTGGTTGGATTTAGCTGCTGAGGTGCTCTGTGACCTCACTTTGCAGGTAACATTTTCATTATTTCTCCTTAAAAATATGGAGGTCTGCCAGCCCCTCTGCACAGGTGAGCCCCACGTGGGGGCTGACTTGCAGGTCACCTGACACTTTGCCCCTCATCTGCAGCACTTGTGGTCTGAACGCAGCTGCCAGGCCCCTGCCCCCCACCTGGGATCAGATCACAGGCATGTGGCGCGTGTGACACAGGCTGCACCTGAGCTCTCTGACCCTCTTTGAACCGGGACCTCCCTCCCTCTTCCAGGGACAGCAGCACATCTGCCCCATGGGCTTCCAGGAGCTGGGCTGCTTGAAGTCATTACTTAAGGTCATTCTCTGTGGCCTTCCCGACTACACCCACCACACTCCCACTTCCCTGAGCTTTTGAACTCCCCCAGCTGCTTCAGAAAACTTTCCCACTACCTTTCAACTCTCTGCAGCCGTGCACATGTGCGTCTCTCCTGCTGAGGTCCAGGCACCCTGGTTGTGGCATCCCTGGTGGGGGGCAAAGGGGGCTTCTGCTCCTCTTCTGCCTGATGGCTCCAACCGCTCATGTCCTTGATGTCCCCGCTGTGCACAGACACGAAGGCTCCACACTGTTCCTCAGGGTGTCCTGCTCCCCACTAAGCAGGGCTGGGCATGAGACCAGTCCAACTCTCTGCTGTAAATAAATCTGCACCTCATATAGACAAGCACCTCTCTAGAAAGTCGTGGAAGTCCACGCATCCTTGTAGCCCCCAGACTGCTTGTTCTGTGTCAGGTCCTGCCTTCATGCCTGGCCTTTCTGAGCCTGATTCTTTTTCTTTCTTTCTTTCTTTCTTTCTTTCTTTCTTTCTTTCTTTCTTTCTTTCTTTCTTTCTTTTTTTTGTCTTTTTGAGACAGAGTCTCACTATGAAGTTCAGGCTGGCCTTAAGCTCACTTTGTAGCTCAGGCTGGTTGAACTCACAACAATCCTCCTGCCTCAGCCTCCCAAGTGCTGGGATTATAGGCATGGAGACTGATTCTTTTAGTTCTTTTTCTTCTCACAGATTCATTTTGTGCTTAAGATAGTGAGATTCTGTTCCGCTTGCCTGTAATCAAGTACAAGCGGTGATCAAAAACCACAGCGAATGTTTACTGCAGAAAAATTTGTTACAGGAAACGGTACGGTGCTGGGCATCCCTCCCAGAATCTTTCCCTTCACTTCTGACACACAGCCCTCCATGCTTGCCCCTTTCTGCAGCAGTTCCAGGCCCCTCTTTCATGAATTTCTTTATAGGATGTGATAAAAATACAACGAATGCTGCTTTCAAGTGCCACCCCACAAGCAGGCAGTCTTGGGAAAATGTGACCCTGTGTCCTTACCCACCTTAGTCAGCAGGTCTGGCATGGTGCCATTTCTGATTTTCAAGGTTAAAATGACCCTGAGAAGTAACCATTTCTAATTGATCAGGACATGACAGCAGCCACAATCGCACAGCTACAGACGCTCTTGAAAGAGGACCCCAGAGCGGCTTCGGGAAGCAGGAAGAATCACAAGTGTGCTCGAAGTGAGGAAGAGAACCCTGAAGGGGACTCGCGGCAATATGTCTACCCCTATGGAAGCCTGGCTTCCCCACAGCGCACCATGGGCCACTGCAGTAGAATGTTTAAAAAACAAAACAAAAAAAGCAAGCGAATGCGGACGATCCCAAGGAAATACAAGACTGCACCCTGGGACTCTTAGTGGTGTCTGTGGCTGGGACTAGGGCTGGCCCATTCCTCCCGTGTCACCCAGACTAGTCCTCCACCCAAACTCCTTCTGCATCTCTCTTCCAAACTATCTTCTCCGCATCCTCCCAAACCTAGCTCTGAGCTTGGCCCTCCTAAGATCTCTTTCCCAGCATCTTTATTCCACATCAAACCGACAGCTACATACTCAGCTTTTAAAATGTCAATAAGCAATAACAACTCCTCCCTCTCTTCCCCTTCCTGCACTGCTAGAGATCTGTTTATCTCCTTCAAGCTTTGCAACAACCTTATGAGGTATTATTATCTTATTACAGGTGAGGAAACAAAACCAGAGAAGTAGCTCACCCCAAAGAATTACCTAGGGAAAACCAGTGGTGCAATTTCAACCTGTTCTGACTCTAGAATCTGAAGCTAAGACCAGTCTGCCATAGTATCAGTTCAGTGTGTGTGTGTGTGTGTGTGTGTGTGTGTGTGTGTGTGTGTGTGTGTGTTGAGCACTACTTCTTGGTCAGGTTTGAGCAGGACATTAAGGAGTGGCCAGCTGGCTGGGTCAGTGGATGTGACCTGTCAATCACAGTCATCCAGGACACATGCGCAGAACAGTTCCCAAGCCCCGCGCCTCGATCCAATCAGAAAGTGCTACCTTCAGGTTTGTGAGCCAATGGTGTAGCCCTGGGATCAGGCCACCCCTGACCTTGTGGCCAGTGCAAGCTCTTTCAGTGGCCTGCTTTTGCTCTGCAGAGTATACTCCTTTATCTGCCTTTAATAAATGTATAACCTCGCTACCTTTTGCATATTTCTTGTCTAATTCTCTTTTCAGGGCAACAAGAACATGGAAAGAGGCCGGAGAGATAGCTCAGTAGAATAAACTCTTGCCTGGTAAGTGCAGCGTCCTGAGTTCATTCCCCAGTTATATACATAAATACACACACACACACACACACACACACACACACACACACACACACGAACGTGGAAAAAAATTCTAAAAGGAGCCCATAGTACCCTGGGACCTTGGGAACAGGTTCTATGAGGCACTTAGGGTCACAGTTCTTTCTCAGTAATCATCTAAAAAACACTGTTTCCCACTGAGTTAGGTTCTCTGAGGGCTGACATTTCTGAATGCAGGCAGGGCTGGGCACATTACTGGAAGGGGGTAGCATTTTTTCCTACTTACCAGTCATGTTTTCCATTCGTATCTATGAGGCAGATTAAAAACCAGCTTCTCAAGAGGAATAAAGAGCTTGTTGTTCATCAACTCTATTGAGAGTCTGTTAGGAACGGACCACGAGGCTCGGTCCTAGAAGGGGCCACAGAAGAGGACCCATGTGTGGGAGGTCTTGGCCACAAGTTTCATGGGACACAGAGCTGCAAGAGGCAACGCCAGCCTGATGGAGAAGAAATAGGATGAGGCTGAACCCAGACTGCAGGAAACACCTGCCCTTGGGCTAAGCCACAAACCATCCCTCGTGCCCACCCTAAAGGCAAGGGGCAAACCCCGGGGTCAGGTATCGAGTGTGTCCTGCACATGGGTCCTGGGTACATGGCAGTGTTGTTAGCGCAGCGTTCAGTTCACTCAGCACAGAAGGAGATCCGGGCTGGGGCTGAGAAGGTGCCAGAAACATTTGCGTACCCACCCGTGTGGTCACTCAAGGAAGCGACAAATGTGTATGCTTGCAGAGCTTGACCCAGGGGGTACAGCTGTGAACCCCTCCCGGGGGTCCTGTGGGGGAGCAGCCATCAACTGCTAATGACACTCAGGGCTACCTCAGCAGAGAGGTGAGCCTTGCTGTGACAGAGGAGACTCCTGGTGTTGGGAAAAGGCGTGGGCTCCGGGCTGGGCAGTGCAGAGGAAAGTGCCCAGGGCCAAGTGGCGGGAGTTCAAGACCAGGATCCAAGGCACAGCCTCAATGCCTGCAGTTCATCTGGACCAGAGCCAGGTGAACACTTTCTGGAGGTTCAAGCCCTGCCTTGC
This sequence comes from Ctenomys sociabilis, assembly GCA_004027165.1. Taxonomy (NCBI): domain Eukaryota; kingdom Metazoa; phylum Chordata; class Mammalia; order Rodentia; family Ctenomyidae; genus Ctenomys; species Ctenomys sociabilis. Next base: position 6,837 of record PVKA01025348.1, read on the forward strand.
CGCTGAGTAACAAGCCGTGTCATTGTGCGGACAGACCCCTTGCCGTGCTGGGGAGCAAGGGATGCAAGATGAGGGCCAGGCCAGAAGAGCCTGTTGTGGCAGGGTGACCTGGGGCAAACTGCCTCCATGTTAAGACATTCTGAGACTTCTGGGTCTCAGCCTTCTCACTGCTAATGGCTGCTCTGCCAGCCCTGCTGGGTTCACAAGTGAGAGTGGGAGGGGAGTTTGTGAACTGCGCAAAGCTGGAGAGCTTTATGACCAGGTGGAGCACACACACACACACACACACACACACACACACACACACACACTGAGCTTAATGAGCTGAGGACCTTTATGGTCCAGAGCAGGCTTCAGGGTTCATGAAGCCCTGGGAGGGCTGGGTCCAGAGCAGCTCCTATGAGCAGCTTCGGAGAGAGGAGGGAGGCAATGGGAAGGAGGAAGTGGCCTCGGGACATTCCGTGGAGGTGGCACGTGTGAAGGGAGGACTTGGAAGGGTGAGTCCGAAGTGCAGATATTCTTGGCAGGAGTCTGGGCCGCAGTGCTGGGAACACAATCCCGAAGGCCGGAACAACCTCCCTGCCTTCTTTTTTAGGGTTCTGGTCCAACCTCACTTCCAACATTTAAGTCATGAATTTATCTATCAAGGAAGTTTAATTCTGTCTCAAAGAAGAGAGTTCTTTGTGTATAAAAGGGACAGAGATCAGGGCGTTGCTGGAAATAGGGGCCACTCTGAAGAGCAATGAAGTGAAGACTGATTCCCTAACTTATGTTCTGTAAAGGGGAAATTTTAGATGGGTTAATGACCACTGCGGAAAGGCGAAAGCGTGGGCTATGGAAACAACCAAAGAAGAAGTACGAGAACGCACTTGTGAGTCTGAGATGATAGGGGGAGACTGGTAAGAAGAACCCAAAGAAAGCGCAAGGGTTAGATCCAAACATTAACAGAGGACTGAAGCATTACTTTTTGTGTTCCGCAAAAGATGTGTTAGATGAGTGCTGAAGAAGGTCAGTGATAAAGAGGAAAGGTGCTCAGTGCCTTAAACGGATGGGAATGGACAGACTCAGCAGTGAATTCCTGTAGATCAGTGAGCAAAAAGAGAAAACGCAACCGAAAATGACCAAAGGCTGTGAGCCTGCCAACCATGGGAATTTTTCCATTAGTAAGGACACAAAAGATGCCAACCTAACTAATAATCTCCAAAAATGCAAGAAGTGTATTTATGCTCATTAAATTGGCAAAAATGAGGATATCAATAGCTACAAATAGATCTACAAGGAAAAGGAATCCTTGAACCTGGCGGGTCCCGTCACCCCTGAAGTACTGAATGTACTTCATGAACGTGCGTGACTTTTGAGCACAGGGAAGTGCTGCTGGGAGACTCTGGCAATCCCAGCTCTGCTCCTTATGGCTCGGGAGGCCGGTGCAGACCTGAGACCTTCCTCAGGGGGAGACAGAAGGGGTGGATGTCACCCTGCAATCATGCAAATCATCAGCAGCAAGCAGCTGGGAATGTTGCACTGACACAAGTAGATCTTAATAAAATTATTTTCTGTGAACAAAGGAAATATAATGAGATGTAGCATTTATGTACATAAATACACAGCAGCAACACCCCTAGATTTTGCAAGAATGCATTCATATTCAAATATAAATACCCTACGCACTGACTGGGTACACACACAACAAGAAAGGTGGATAATCTCTGTAGCTGTGTCACACAGAGGGGATTTAGTAGAAGAGACTGGTTATAGGGGCTCAGAAAGCAGAAATCAGAAGGACAACACTGAAATAATCGAACTACTGTGACCATAGAGAAAGTCTATCCCAACCTTGGCTGGTGGGGCAACAGGGAAGAGGTGGCGTCAGGATCTGAGCAGAGCAGAGGCAGCGCAGGGGTGGGACAACAGGGTGGTCGGACCCCCAGGGTGATGGCTGCTGTGGGAACCAGAGCCATGCTGGCCTGTGCTGCTGGAGCTGCTGAGAAGGGAGGAGCTCTTGGATTGTCCTGCTTCCCTGTCTTTGGCCAGCAAGACTGTAGGAGAAGCTCTGGGAAGGAAGTCTGGGAAATGACTAGAGAGCTCAGGGCTATTTAGTTGTATTTGTGTTTGGGGACAGAATAATCGATGCACACAACTTAAAGAAGGGAAGGCTTGTTTTGGCTCAGGGCTTCAGAGGACTCAGTCCATGGCTGGCTCCATGGCAGAAGCAGAGAGAGAGATGGAGAGGGAGATAGGAGAGGAAAGGGGAGGGGATGGGAGGGGAGAGGAAGAGGAGAGGGAGAAAGAGGAAGGGAGGAAAAAAGAGAAAGGGAGGGAAAGAGAGAGGGAGGGAGAGAAGAAGGGAGGAAAGGAGGAAGGAAAAGAGAGACAGGAAGGAAGAGAGGGAGGGAGAGAGAGGGCAGGAGGGAGAGAGACAGAGAGAGGAAGGGAGGGGAGAGGAGAAAGGGAAGAGGAGGGAGGGGGAGGGAGGGAGAGAGGAGGGAAGGAAGGGGAGGGAAAGAGTGAGACAGGGAGGGAGAGAGGGAGGGAGAGAGAGGTGGGGGGAGAAGGGCTGAGCCAAGAACAGACATTCTCAGGCCACTCCAGGGACCAACTTTGCTCAGCTAGGCCCCACCTCCTAGTAACACACAGACCTATGAACTCACCTGCAGATTAATTTGCGGATGAAGTAGGGAATCCAGTCACCTTCCCAAAGCCCCATCTTCAAACACACACACGAGCCTTTGGGGGACATTCTTTTACCTGTGCTAGCCATGGATCTAAGTGTAAGTGCAGGTGCTAGAGAATGTCTAGAAAACGTAAGAGGAAGTCTCAGTGATTTGGGATTTGGCAAACGTTTCTTATATCTGATGCAATAAGCATGAACTGTAAATCTTTTTAAACACTAATAAATCGACATTATTGAAAATAAAACTATTTGCTTAGCAACTACAAAATATTTTTAAGGAAAATGTAGCTCATAAAAGGCATCTGTAATATATAATGAACTCTGCTCATCCAGTGATAAAGAGATTAAGATCCTCGGCCAGGGAGATAGCTTTGTAGAATAAGCACTTCCCTGGAAAGCACAGGGTCCTGAGTTCAATCCCAGAGAGAGAGAGAGATTAAGAACCTAAAGAAAAAATAGACAAACAGGTGGGCGTGGCTGTGGTCACATTACTCTGACAGAGTGAGGCAGGAGAATCTCAAGCTTGAGCCCAACTCAGGAAGATTATTGAAGCTGTCTCAAAAATAATGATGATGGGGCCGGCGAGATAGCTCAGTGGACCAAAGTGCCTCCTTGGGCAAGGTTAGGCAAGCACAAGAGTGATGCTGGATCCCAGCACCCCATGCTGCACCAGCCCTGTCCCAGGGCAGGCTGAGCCGGCCACAGAATATGGGTGTAGTGGGGCGTAGGGAGGCTGAAGACGGAAGGGTCACTGAGTCTGAGCTGTGTAGTGAGGCTCTGTAACAACTAAATACATTAAAATAATGATGATTATGATGATGATGTTAATAATAATAGGTTAAGAATTGGAGCTCTGTGTGAAATCCCTGGGTTCAATCCCCAGTAGTCCCATAAGCACACACACATACACACACACACACAGGGGTGCAAAATTTGAACAAACTTTTTACTAACCTTGTAGAGAGGGCAAATAGAAAAAATACTGAGCATCATGAGTTAAATACACTACAGAAATGATTTTTTTTCAGAAGTGGGGATTGAACTCAGGCCCTTGCACTTGCCAGGGAAGCACTTATTTCACTGAACCATCTCCCCGGCCCAGAAATGAAAGTTTAACTAAAGTAAAATACTATTAGGGTAAAATTAAAAGACGAGTCACAACAGCTGTTTTAGAAAGGAGTTTGCCAGTGTTTTTTTTTAAAAAAAATTAAATAGGTATCTATTGTGTGCCCCTCAGTCATTTTTTTTCTAAGCATTAAGTCAAATGAGGGTTATCAAAGCAGCTCTCTGTGTAAGAACTAAAGACAACTAAAAAGCCACACAGAAAACTGGAAAAAAAAATTGAAATGTCCATCAACAGGGTGATTGGGTGAAAGTTGTGGGCTAGCTAGGCCACAAAATATTACAAAAAAATAAAAAGGAATCAACTTCTAAAATGTCCAATACCACAAATGACTCTCAAAATGATTATGCTGAAAGAAACCACACTAAAGAGGTGAATATTATCAGAGTCCATGTCCACAAAGCAGTGGAAGGTGCCAGTGAATGAATTTACAGCAAGCAGAAGCCGCCCACTTGCTGCCTAGAGACCTGCGGGTGGGTCGAGGGTGGACAGGAGGGGAAGACAGCAAGAGCTCTGAGGAAACTCTTGGGAGCAAGGAGCAAGCTCACAGTAGTTACTGCGCTGTGTCTCCTGAATGCAGCTGTGGCAGTTCAGCAGACGAAATTCTTGAAATAGGTACGATTCATGGCACCTCAGTGATGGCTTAATACAGATGAAGCACTGAGCACCGTGGGCAGGGGGTCGCGTGACACGAGTTCTGTCATCAAGCCCCGGCATCACCTTAGCCAAGTTACGCAAGCACACGGGTCTCAGCTCTTTTCCCTGTGCTTGGGGAGCTCAGATTACATCAAGGATGATGGCTGCCTATGCACTCAGGGGTGAGGGGAAACACCAGCCAGGTTCCCTGTGGGCAGGCCGGGCTGGGCCACCCTGAGGACCTGTGCCCTGTCCAGAGGGCAGAGGACACAGCACCCAGCTCTGCTGCTCTGATGGAACAGGGGCCGGGGTGCTCATGTTGACAATGGAGACCTGACTTCCAGATCTGTTAGATGACCCCTTCCTGATGTCACGTGGAGGCAATTAATATTAAAAAGCCAAGATGCTGTGCAAAGCAAACCTGTGCACACGCAGAGAGGACCTAGCCGGAGTCCCTCCAACACGGGGTCTCTGTTCCTGGTGCTGACCCCATGGTCAGCACCAAAGATGAATTCTCAACTGTCAGCCAAAATGCTTCCCAACTTCCCTTCTTCGTACACCTTGCCAGGGGACATCTCTCCCAGTGAGCGTTCTTGTCCTGCTGCTGTTCCCCTGCCTTTGCCCTTCATACACCTTATAGCCCTGAGTAGATGTTGAATTGTTTCTTTTCTTTTTTGTACTTCAGGGAAGGGTCTACAGGGTGTTCAGTGTCTCACTACTAGATCAGATTCATAGTAATTCGCCTGTTTACAGCCTCCCAAGAGCTGGGATTACAGGTGCGTGCCGCCACACCCAGTCTCAATTGCTGTCTCAGTGTGCCCCAGGGGCGGGGCTAGCACAGCAGGCCTGGGATCGAACCCCAGCCTGTGCACCTACTTGCAGGCTCTTTAATCTGCTGGGCTATTTGGCTGGCCCTCCATTTAATCTTTGTTTTTTAGCTCACTGAGGCAAATTCTTATACTATATTAGAATTGAAAGAGATTAGTCCATGCCCAATATAATTGGAAGCAATGGCTTGATCAGATTATTCTATGTCAATGTTTATAGCAACATTATTCACAGTGGCCCAAAGCTAGAAACAACCTAGGTGACCATGAATGGATGGATGGAGCAAATGGGTACAGTACAGTACTTTTTTTTTTTAAAGAAGTAATCTTAATCTCATTGTTTTTGAAGGTTACTTGACCTGCATCACAGCTGCTACACTACCAGTTCCCTCTCAGGATTTGAAGAAAACACCAGGTAGGGAAGGGAAGCGGGCTGAGGAGTGCACTGACTCTCCTGCTGTGTTCCATGGAGGATTAAAAAAGAAAGAAATGCCTTAAAAAAGAAAGAAATGCCTACATATTACACAACATGACAGAAATGTAAAGATGTTACATTGAGTGAAACAAGTCAGACACAAAAGGACAAATCATGTGTGGGCCTATTTATATGAACTACCAATAAAAGTCAGATGAAGTTACGGAAAATACCGGGGCATTGGGAATTGAAAGGAGGAAGAAACAAGGAATTATTTACTGTTCAATGAGCGGGGAGTTTCAGTTTGGCTAGATGATAAGATTATGGAGATGGATGCCTGATGGTGATGGTTGTGCAATATAGAAACACCAAAGGCCACTGAAAATTACACTTACACCTGCAGCTGCACAGATAGTATATTTGTCAGAAGAGGCTGGACACAATGTGTGGAATTTCTAGATCAGCTAAAGCAACATGAGAGGCTCTTCCCAGCATCCTCTGCAGAGGAAACATGGCCTCAGCCCCAACTGGTGTCTGTCTCGTCCCTGTGATTTCCCCTGTACACGCCGAGGGAACAGCTATGTGTCTTCTTGCAAGCAGGAGAGTGACTCTCGGCTCCCTCCAGGCTCAGAGTCGCAAAGCACTGGGGCTTGGGCCCGCCCTAGAGAAGCCAGCCCTGGTTCCCACATGTGTTCCTTAGTGTCTTGGATTATTCTAGGGTGCAGGCAGGCTTGAGGGCTACTGGGTTCAGATCTTTAAGCATTCATTTCATGGGTGGGTGTCCTGGACGAGGAGCTTGTAGTGCTGAGCAGGCGCCCGAGGGCAGCCAGGGCTTCGTGTGTCTTGGGAAGGATCCCCAGGGGGTGGCGTGCAGAAAGCTGAGAATCTGTGCCCGGGACAAAGGCAAGGAGCCAGCGGGTCTGTAGAAGGGAGAGGCACACAGATGAAGGGTGTAGCAGGAAATGTGACCCAAGAGGACCTGCCACTCCAGGGCGCAGTGCTTAGGCCTGATCTTCCCCGGAGCAACAACCTGTAAATGCAAATTATTCACTTCTGCAGGGAACCTCCTGGATTTCAATCTTAGGTGATTCTGTCAGAAGAAAAGTGCTACAAGGGTCTCTGAGGAGGAGTCTGCCTAAGCCACCTCTCCACACGCCCTGTCAGAATGCCCCAGGGTGGCAGTTCCAAGTGAGGATTTCACTGGGAGCAGGATTTAATAAGTTTAGATTCTTTGGGTTCTTCATTCTGTTTATTTATTATTTATTTATTTATTTATTTATTTATTTATTTATTTAAATAAATGTCTCTCAAGGCAGCTTAGGCTGGTAGTGCTCCTCCTGTGACAGCCTCCCCAGCGCTGGGATTACAGGCAGGGCCACCATGCCTGGTTTTTGGCTCTTTATTCTTAATCCTCCATGGAACACAGCAGGAGAGTCAGTACACTCCTCAGCCCGGCTTCCCTTCCCTACCTGGTGTTTTCTCCAAATCCTGAGAGGGAACTGGTAGTGTAGCAGCTGTGATGCAGGTCGAGTAACCTTCAAAAACAATGAGATTAAGATTACTTCTTTTAAAAAAAAAAAAATCAAGAAATCACAAAGTTGTTTTAGAGAGAGCATAAGCCTTTACTTAGTGGAAGTAGTTTTGGGTCTCAGCCGTGCAGTGCCAGGGGCACTTCCCAGGGCAGCGGGCCACTCCAGTCTGGTGACTTCGCCCACAGGCCGGGCCTGCACTACGGTTCGCCTCATGTGCATCACAGGCCCAAATCGGTCTCCTCTCTTCATAACACACCAAGGGGTATTTGTCATGGGCACCAGAAAAGGACTGGTCCACTGCATGAATGTGAAGTCATTAGTGTTAAAGCGTACCAAAACATAGGTCATCAGCCACTCTGGCACATTTAGGGGGTGCAGGCACCAGCCCATCGCACAGCTCAGGTGCAAGGCCCGTGTCCACCCTGCTGTCAGGCTTGGACCAAGCTGGAGGGAGCCGAGCTGGCCCCCAGGGCAGGGTGGGGGCGGGAGGATACAGGATATCTGCGCCCCTGAGCTGCGCACTGCCATTGCCTACAGCGGCACAGGCGATGCCTGAGGACCTGGGGTGCCCTCCACTTCCCCTCCGTCGTGTTCACTCTCTGTCCGCTGTGACACCACCAGTGTCCGACGCCCACCATTTAGAGGTTTATTAATGGCTCTCTGTTCATAGGTGTTCAGCCCACGTGCAGGGGGCTCCAAGGCGAATGGTCTGGCTGGAGGGCTGGTGGAGGACAGCGGCTCTCTGCAGGGACCCAGGGTAGCAGAGGCGGAGCAAAGGCGCAGAAAGGGAGAGGGGCCCGCAGGCCACGCCCACAGCGTCCGCCTCTTCCAGCAGTCTGCTCAAAACCCCCACCATCAGTAATCTTCGCACAGCCCAGTCCTGAGCCCATGACGCTCTTGGGAGACCCCTACTTCTAAACCGTAGCGCCCCCTGCCTACATACCTGCGCTGGGACCTCACTGTCTAATGTGGTGGGGTACCCGCAGGACAGAGGCCAGGGTGGGGCTGAGCTGGGCGTTGTCCCTGAGCAGGTGTGAGTCACTGGAATGCCCAGCAGCACCCCGGATCCTCTACAAGGGGTCGAGCACCCGCAGGTATGCCTGGGCTGACAAAGGCCCTACTGCATTGTGCGGTTAGTCCTATAGTGGGAACTGCCTTTTCCCTCCTTCGCAAATGGGGTGAGCTCTTGCTTTTGTGACATGCATCTTTTAAAAGCAGGCTACACTTTTAAATTTGGATATGAGAACTGAAGAGAGCTGGGGTGCAGGATGTGGTGGCATAGGCCTATAATCCCGGAATCCTGGGAAGCTAAGGCAGGAAGACCCCAAATTTGGGCCTAGTCTGGGTAACTTTCCAGAACTCTCAAAACAATCATACAAACAAACAAATAAAAGGGCCACGAATGGAATTCAGTGTCAAAGCCCTGGGTTCAAACCCCAGTCCTGATAGGTAGACAGACAGACAGACAGACAGTAGACACACAAGTTAGGTCATCCAGGTGGAGGCTAGCTTCTCTCAGAACTGGTCTGGCCCGTTCCTGGACACCTCAGGAATGCTGTTGCCCAGCTCCCTGGTGAGTAAATCATACCCACAGCCTGTGGCTCCCTGTACCGTGCCTAACTTCTCCTTCCTGCCTCATAAAATGAGACAGTGATTCTGGGGTCCTCCTGGCTGCCCGAAGTGTGAGGGAGGAGGAGGGAAAGGCCCTTCCGGCTGCTGCTGAGGTTGCATTCCAGGCTTGAATGTTAGCAGAAAGACCCTCACCTGGTCTTTCCACCGAGTCTTTGTGATTGCTCACCCTGAGCACTAGGGAGCTTTGGTACCAGAGCTGCAGGCCCTCAGAGACAGTGAAGTCATGGAAGAGAAGGGGAAGGTCTCTGCTCAAGAGCGACGCTGAGTTCCCTTTCCCTTCCAGAAGGTTCTGAAGGCCTTTGGTGAGGTGTACAAGGTTGGCCTCTGCACCTGTCTGAGGGGACACTAGGGGCTGTAGTGGTCCACAGGAGGAAAGGGGTTCTCAGGAACAAGCAGGGGTCTCCTCATGCATGAGGGAGGCTGTGCAGAATAGAATGAGACTGGGGTCCAGGGTGAAAAAGAGTGTCTACAGGAAGGGGCTGGCCCTTGTCACCTAATGTGGGTCCCTGGGCTCTTTCTAGGTCTTTGGTGTCCTAAACAAATGACTGGCCAAGACACATAGGAAAGAATAGTGGGGTGTCTGTTTGGAGAAGGTGGAAAAGTGCATTCACTTTGCAAGCTCTGGACTGGTCACTGCTGTGCTGACTTGAAGCCCCAAAACCTTGCAGGATCCACAAACAGCTTTGTAAGGTGGCATTGAGCATGCAAGTGACCAGCTCCTCTAGGTCAGCAAGGAGCTTCCAAGACTCTAGCACCGGTCAGCACTGCACTCTCCTCCTCACCCTGCCCCAAGCCTACCCCATTCTGAGTTGATCTCACTGAGCTGTCTGCCACCTCAGGGACTGAGAATGCGCTGTCCCACCCCTTGCATTTTTAAATCCGCTTGTCACCTTAGCTGAGAGATGACTTCCTCCAGGATGTCTTCCTGGCACCTGGTCGGGCGGCTCACCCCTGCTGTTCCCTGTGATCCGGACACTGACAGGAGCTGCATTCCAACCGGCTGGTTATTTGCTTATTTGGAAGCCTCCTTCTGTGACTAATAGTCCTTGCCCCCTGTTGTCACCTGTTGTTGTCTGGCGCTATGCTCATGGCAGGTCTCAGTGCTGATTTTTGGGCCCATTGTGACTCGCAAGAGCACAAGCCACCTCCAGAGCTTCTGTATTTCTCTTAATTTGACTTTTCAATGTGCAGTCTCAGAAGGAAAAAAAAAAAAAAAAAGCCAGCCAATGAATACATGATAAACCTTGACAGCACTCTGAATTTAGTAGATGCAAATAAGGATGAGCAGGAGGTGGGCCTTGTACCACCCAGACCCCTACAGGGCCAGCATGAGGAGTCAGGAGGAGGGCTTGTGAGCAATCTGCAAAGATTTTCAAGGGCAACCCGGCGAGCTGTGAAAGCTTATGTGCATGCGGGTGGCCGCAACTTCGCCTCAGGAGCTGCATTCTGCAGGTAGGGGTTGGCATGTGTGCAGGGAGGCCATCTGAGTATATTTAACAGAGACTGTCACCAATGAGGAGAAGAGTGGGGACATGCTACCTGACTCCAGGGGATAGGCTAGGGAAGCTGTGCGGGTCTGTCTGAAGGGGGCCGTGGCTCAGGGCAGGAAAGTTCTGCAGCCTCTGGGGAAGCATTCTCCAGGGAAAAAGGAAAAGAACAAGTAGCGTCGAAATGAAGGTTTCTCTCCAGGTTTAGTTTTACAGGCACATATGTATTCATGAATCATATGTGGAAGAGTACACAAAGAGCACTTAGTAGTAATCGCCTCTGGGAGGAGAGTAGGGACTGGGGAAGGAGAAAACCTTATCATGTATCCTAATTTAAGTGTTTGACTATTTTATCATAGGCATAAATTGACCTTGTATTTTTTACAAAAAGAAAATCCATTTTTTCCAAGTTTTTGTTTTTATTAGTCTGTTTCGCGTTCCTGTGGGGAGCTGGTGCGCAGACACAACACAACTTGATTCTTTTTTATTTAACCTTCTCTCCTCTGCCTGTCTCATCCCTCTGTGTCTTTTTTTTTTTTTTTCATATTTTATTTATTTGGTACAGATTCTCGCTATGCAGCTCAGACTCATAGTGATCCTCCTGTCTCAGCCTCCCCAGCGCTGGAAGTACAGGGGCATGCCACCATGCCCAATTTCAGTGGCCCGCATGGTGCTCGGGATTCTGGGGCCGGCACTGCGTGCAGTACCAGGGATCAAACCTGGGTCCTTGCCTTTGCCAAGCAGGTGCTTAGACCACTGAACCATCTCACCCGCCCCTCCTTCTATCTCTTGGTTCCTTATCATTTGAAAAACATCTACTTCTCTGCTTCTGACACCTGCCTTTACTTTACTCTTTAATTATTTTCATTTGGGTTTCTCCGCTAAGAGAAACCATATGATACTGGTAAGTTGGCGGCTCTGATTTCTTTCACTTAACATCATGGTCTCTGGTTGGGTCTGTTTTCTGCTGGATGACTCAAGTTTAACTTTCTTTACGGTAGAGTAGTGCTCTACTGTGTGTGGATATGACTTTTTTTTATCCATTCATCTACTGATGGACGTTTAACGGGCTATTTATATGACTATTAAGAGTTGTGCTGCTATGAACATAAATATGTACAGATCATTGTATTATGACGTCTTTAAGGAAGATTTATTTTTTAAGAGGATGGAAGAAGCTGGCTAATTTGCATAAACCCCATAGTCCAGCAGTTTCCCTTTTTCCTTTCCTCCCTTCTTTCCCCTCTCTTTCTGCTCATCCTCTTTTCCCAGAAAACTGTCTCTCCAGAATCTCCTAAGCATGTCACATACACGTAGATTAGAGCAGGCCCCTCCGCATCCTCTGCCTGTCCCCTCCCTGCTGGTGTCCTATGGCCTGGACCTTCACGGCCCTCCACTGCATTCACAGTCTGGGACTCACTCACATGACATTGTTAGCAAGAGGGGCTGGGCCACCCCAGCTGCCAGGCTGGAGCTGAGGTTGCCGTGTTCCACCCCTGCAGCATGGTGCCCCCACCTCAGCCACCAATGCCATCCAAGTAGGCCTGGGAAAGTTATGTGCTGCCCGTGCCTTTTCTCTGTCCCTCTCTGTAAGGGAGCCTCTCTCCTTTCTGTGTTGTACCTTCTAAACAAACCATTTCAGTTGATTGTGGCCAATACCATGAAATTTCAGGTTGATACTGGTGGAAACAGCAGCAGAAGGGAGACGATATACAGCGCAGTTTCCCTTTCTGTGGCCGTCATGACATAGTTACCTTGCCATCACTCTCTGTCATCTCTGTCCTAAGCCTAGACAGATCTACCAAGATCCATGTGAAGATGTATAAGGAGTCTATTATTTACAGACCTGGCAATGCATTTCCTTAGGGAGCAGCTTCATTTGGATTCTCCATAGGCCTGGGGCAGCTGAACCTGAGAAAAGCCTTCAGGAATTACAGAACTGAAAGCCTGTTCTTTCTCCAAGATCACAGCGTGACAGGAGACACATCTGTGTGAGGAAGAAGCAGAGTTCTTTCCAGATGAACCTGGAGAGGGGCCTGGAGTTCTCAGATCCAACAAGTTACCTCTGTGCATCTTTTGCTTCTTCCCACTGAGCTCTGGAGTTTTTAAGCCCCATTGTTCAATGGAAGAAACAGAGAGAGAAAGATGGGACATGGCCTGAGCTGCGCAGAGTTCGGACTGGAATTCCACTCCAGCTCAAGGCCTGCGTTTTTTGGCACGCAACACGGCATGTTGCTTTCCATGGTTCTTAGAGTTTGAGGCTGGGAAACTTTAACTGCCCTTTCTGCACGGGCATCCCCGCTCTCCTCCACTTTCTGATCCCTCCCTGTCTCTGCCCCGTCTGCTCCCCAAGTTCACAGATGCCTTCCACAGGCCTCAGCCCTTGCTTCTTCTGCCAAGCCCTTTGTCAGTTGCTTTCTTCACTTTCTCCCAAACGGCGCTTTCAAAACAGACCTCTTTGTAACTGTCAAGTGGGAAAAAAAAAAAGAAAAATGAAAACCACATTTGAGGGCCTCCCTCTCCCATTGCTTGCGCACTAAAGTTCAAAGCCTTCGGCCTGATGTTCCAGGCCCCCTGGGACTCAGCCCCTTGCTAAGTCAATCACTCTCTTCCCATCTCTGTGCTGCACGTGCTCTGGGACACTCTCTAATGTCAGTCCCAGGGCTCATGGTTGGTGGCCGAGGATGGTGTAGTGAATGGAATGGATTCCCTGGTGTGGTCCCTGTCTGGGCTCCCCTGCTCCGTCTGGGGACACATCTGGAACTGTCACCCTGTGCAGTGGCTACTGGCTTGCAGAGCGAGATCAGCCCATGCACATAGGACCCGGCTAACTTGCTCATTCGTGACAGCAAGGTGCCTGATGGGTTTCTAGAAGTTTTGTCTCAAGAGCATCAATTTCTAAGTACTGATTGCCCTGGTCCTAGCTGCTCAAGGTCCAGTGAAGGGGCACCATGTTTTTGACTCCATGGTGGTATTGTTTTAGGGTGACACAATGGGCTATGAAGATACCTCACAGTGGCGCTTATAGACTAACAGGCTTGGGGTGGGGAGAGAAACACCAGCAGAGAACTAAAGACAATAAGGAGAGAGAAGAACACAAATGGGAGCTCTGCTTATGGGTAGGAGGGTGGAGATACTGAGGGTTAAGTGGGATGGCCTGTGGGTGGCGGCTTCATGGTGCCCAGCACATCCCTCCCAACCTCCCTCCCTCCCTCCTTCCCTCCCTCCCTCCCTCCCTTCCTTCCACTTTTACTCCCTTCCCTACCTGCTCCTGCCTGGCCTTATCATGAGAAATGCATCAAGTTATTTCTTCCCCCAACGGGAAAAGCTGTTCCTATGCTAGGAGCTCTTTGTTTCTAAGTTCCAGGAAAGTTGTCTTTCAGCCTCAGGGCAAACATCTCCTGCCCAGAGAGGCCCGGGCTGACCTCCCCATCATGCTGGACTCTTCTCTGTCGTGTACAGCACACTTGTACCTCCTTCTGGGCAGTTACCAGAAGCTGTAACATCTGGTTGCTCCTCTGCTTGCTTCTTGCCCTGCTAACCTCCAAGCTCTAGGAAGACAGAGGCAGCTGAGTTTCTCTGTTTTGTCTCAAGACCTGGAATACTGCCTGATGGCTGTGCAGCCAGTTCCCGAGAACCAGGGAAAGCCTCACAAATGAAGGTGAACTTGAACCTGGGGAAGAAGCACAAATGAGGGACGCTTTGCTGGCAGGGGCAGCTCTGTCCAGGGGAAGCCAGGCCTCGAAGCCACACCAGCACCAGACATTCCAAAGGGAATGAGGGTGGGCGGGATCTGGGCAGAGAGCTCATCTGGCTGTCAGGGGCCTCTCCCGTGGACCCAATCTTTCCCAGCAGCCATATGAACTTCAATTTCATTTTTATAATAGGCCCTACCTACAGGGCAGGGGCACCTTGGCAGCTGGCCAAGTCTGACTTTAAAACAACGCCAATGCCACAATTCTAGGTGTGCCGCTCAGGGCACTTTTCTGAGCGTCATCCGTTGTGGGATACACTGCACACGCATCTTGTTGGCATCACAGCCATCACGCAAGGTTTGCACTTGCCACCCCCTCTCCCAGTGTCTGAAAATAAACTCAAAGGCTTTGGAAGGCAAGTCCAAGGTCAAGGGCTCAGAAGGAAGTGGTTGGTGGAGTTTCAAACCCAGCTACCAGTGCTCTTGACTACAATCTTTTTTTTCTGGCTGGTCTATCTCACAGGTGAATCAATTAATTGGGCTTGGCTCTGACTCCTGGGGGGAGGGGTACTGAGTCATCACACACTGCCTGAACCTGTTCCTCTCCCAGAGGCTGATCCAGACCTAATCTCTAACCTCACAAAGTGAGGACAAGACTCTGGCGTTTGGTAACCTCAGATAGGGCTGCTAGGCCCTGCAGCTCACTTTCCTTGGGACAGAGCTTGGTTACTGCAGATTTCCTGCTCGGCCCTGCTGTAGGCATCTGGGGTAGGGATGAGGTTGGGATTGAGGGATTGAGTTTAAGAGCTTGGATGGAAGGGAGGCAGACAGAGGGGTTTGCAGTGCAGCCATGGCACTGACTAAACAACCCTGGCTTGGCCAGGTTTTCTTTCTGCTCTGCCCTTCAGCCTCCTCTGCTAAAAAGGGGGCGAATCATCTTCGGGGGTTGGCTCTGGGCCTAGCACTAAACTTGTCACATAGCAGGTCCTAGAGAATGGTGGCCTTTCTGATGTTACTGCCAACAGCATGGGGGGGGGGGGAGAGTGGTAGGAGACAGTCACTGAGTTTGCGTGTTGGCCACCAGCCTTTTCCAGCCATGTGGTTCTGGGCAGTCTCCTCTTTGAGGATGGTAGCCAGGTGCCCTCATCCTTGTGTTTAAAGCTCGCTTCTGTGGTGGAATTGCAAACATCAGAGGCAGAGAATATCCCCGCTGGGATGGATGACACAGGGCCATCTGACTCCGATCAGGAGCCCTAGGTGTGGTCTCCAAGCGAGCTCCTCTGCACAAGTAGCCTGTTTTCTGTTTGGCTCATGATGAGGACAGGCCCCTCGGGGCTTCAGGAGGGGATAGCCACAGAGGGAGCCCTGACAGTGTGCCTGCACTGGATGAGAACGGACTTTGGAGCTCCTGGGTGGCCCAGAGCCAGCCCCAACTCCCACTCCCAAATGGAAACAAAGATCTGGGGTGCTCGGCCCTCCCTGGTGTGGCTCTAAACCTCTAGTCCTGCTTCCATGCCCCATGCAATGGGCCAGAGTCGAAGGGCTCAGCACATCCATCCACCCATCCAGTCACTGGTATGAAAGCTCAGACCCCTCTACACTCTAGACACTTGGTGAACCAAGGTAGGGCCCTTTGAGCATGAGCTGGTGCGAGTTGGCTCCAAGGTGCGGTCATGCTCCAAGGACTCCAGTGTCTTTGAGCTCCGGGGCCTGTAGACTGAGAAGTCACCCCGCTGAGGTCCCACCCCCTTCAGTGGCTCTGCCAGAGCAGGCAAATGACTGTCGTGGAGGATACCAGGCTCTGATTCCCTTCTTTATCTGCCCTCATGCCTCCCTCAGGGTGGAGCTGACGAAGTAAGTGTCTTGGCACACACTTGCTAAGTACACGCTGATGCTCCCAGCATTCCGTGAATTCTCTGTGGCCTGTCTTGGCCAAGAGATGCGAATGCCCTAATACCTGATTTGGTTGCAGTCCCTTCCTTCCCAGGAAATCCCCTTGGGGATGCCTGCCAGGGGCTGTGTGTTTCCACCACCTTGGTCATGCCCTCCGGTGTTCTGAAAAACCCAATGCCACTGGGGGTGGGGAGCACAGCAGGCCAGGCACCAATGGCATCTAAATCTAGAGCTGTCACTTCCTCACTGTGGGACAGGGTGGAGTCATTCCCACCTCTGGGCTTCCATTTCTACCACTATGAAGTGAAGACATCCGTCTAGATTCCTCACATGCAGTGTTTGTGTAAATCAATTATTCCTTCCATCCATCTACCCATCCTTTCCCCATTTATCCATCCATCCATCCATCCATCCATCCATCCATCCATCCATCCATCCATCCATCCATCCATCCATCCGTCTGCTGTACAGCCTCTAATATCTGTTTAGGGGCTGGGCAATAAGAGTCTAACAGCTGGTGAGCCAGGGCTCAAGCCCCTGACGCAGGGGTGAGCGGATGCATCCTCCAGGGACAGCGTGGGAGGCAGCCGCAGCGGGAAGCTGTCCGGACCTTCCATCCCCTACAGTGCCCTGCCACTCCTGCAAGGGCTCTGCACAGGGGTAGAAAGTTGGCGCCACTTCTGGCAGCGGGTGGTTCCCTCCTCCCCAGCATTACTCAGCGCCGCAAGATGTCTTGTGCCTCCTGCAGCCAGAACTCCCAGTCCTCCTCCGGGAGCTCACGGTGGCGGTGGCACAAAGGTCCCGTTGTGGGCTAGCAGCCAGGCACTAGCGACCCCGCAGTGACTCACAGCCTTGTTATTTCCTCTGTGCGCGCCGGCTCCGCCGGGAGGGGAGCTGTCGTGTGGGCAGGGAATCTCCGCGTGCGACGCACGCCCACGCCCGGCCTCCTGAGGGGAGAGTGTCTGGCTCAAAGACTGACCGCAAGAGGTTTGCAGCCGCCCCTGCAGTGGCCGCCTCGGGAGGTGGCTGGGGTGCGGGGGCATGTGTTCCTCATCATTCCTTTCTGCACGTTCTCCTCAGAACCCGCACAGCTTTACGCCAAGCAAAAAATCCACGGCGAGGGCTGAACCCTGTATCGCCGCAAAGCGCGTGCTTTGGTCTCCACCCAAATGCCAGGCCTGAGTCCACAGAACTGTGTGTGCCCAGGACGTCTTTCAGCTCCTTTCACTCAGCGCTAGGGTCAGGGTAAGGACTGCGCAAAGGCCAGAGCCAGGACCGCAGAGGAAAGACACTGTACAAGCCTGAGGCAGCCAGTCTCCCGCTAGCTGAGTGACCTCAGAAAGGAATTCCAGGCATCCCTAGAGCGGGTCCTTCGCCTGCCCTCGGGGGCAGCTCCTGCCCCGCCACCCTGCTTCCTCCTCTCCAGAGCCAGTGTCGCTGCCTGGCTCTGCATAGTCTTTCGCACTGCAAAGGAAACCCCCGCTCCCCTCTTCCAGGGCACCGGCCCTTTCACCGTGGGCAGGAGGCTGACAACATTTACAGGGCTTGTCACAGAACCTTCCACCATAACTGCTATGTGCACTGGAGTTATAGTTGTTTGCTGAAGTAATGGG
Organism: Ctenomys sociabilis; assembly: GCA_004027165.1. Classification (NCBI taxonomy): domain Eukaryota; kingdom Metazoa; phylum Chordata; class Mammalia; order Rodentia; family Ctenomyidae; genus Ctenomys; species Ctenomys sociabilis. Next base: position 24,360 of record PVKA01025348.1, read on the forward strand.
TGAGCGAGTGAATGAGCCAGAGTGTGATGCGGGACCACAGGGTGGGCAGAGACAAGCCCTGCAGGAAGCCCAAGAAAATGGTTCAATTCTGGTTCCCTTTGTAGGGTTGAGGCATCTCGTGTGCAGCTGCAGGTGCCATCCTGAGGCTATCGTCCTGGACACGGAGGAGGGGCCCACGCAGGACACAGGGCAGTGGGCTGCGGAGTCACAGCCAGCATATGGCCTGGAGCAGACCATGGAAGCAAGGGCATGAGTGGACGCAGTGATGTTGTACCTGTTTGTCTCTAGGGTGTCAGCAGGCTGGGCCTGAGCCCCAAGTGGGAGTGTGGATGACTGTCCCCCATGTGCTCCCTTCCTGATGGGAGGGGGGCGGGAGGGGCAAGATCCCAGGAAGGGAGCTTTATCTTGGCCCTGAGGTCAAGAAAGTCTTGGCAGTAGAGGAGCCTTTTTCAGTGGGGCCTTGAAAGGTGGGTAAGAGTTCTCTGAAGACGGAGAAAAATCACAGAGAGTGCAGGAAGGTGGGGACCAAGCCTGCTGACCTCTCTGGCTATGAAATACTGGTTTTTCCAGTTTTGAGCAAGGAGGGACAATAGGAGCAGATGTAATCATGTATAAAAAAACTCCTTTAAAGTGACAAACCCTTAGCACCCCTAAGTCTCTGTGGAAGCGCATGGATCCCACATTTACATGTTCCTGTGCGTGAATCTTCCATAAAAAGTATCAGTCTGGGGGTTATTAATGATTGCAGAGAAACTGAGGCAGTTGTTAGAGAGTACAAGGTGTGGAATGCTGTGTTCCCAGAGTCATGTGTTGGGAACTCTTAACCCTTGATGTAATGGTACTAGGTGATGGGGTACTGGGAGTCACCAGCTGGGGCCCTCAAAAGTAGTGTTATTGCCCTGATGAGAACCAGCCAGCCTTCCAGGCCTCTTTCTACCAAGTTAGGATACAAGCTGGAGTCTCTTCTGCTGTGTACCAGGAAGAGGGTCTTTACAACAGAACCCCACAACCTGATTACAGACTTGTGACACACCAGTTTAAGGCTAGTGCCTCTCTGGCCCCACCCCCTTGAGCCCCACCCTGATTCTCTGGCACTACCCCTCAAGCCACTGGTAGCTCCTCAAGCCACTGAGCCTTGCCTGCAACATCCAGGGACCCCCTGGAAAGGGCCTGACTGTGACTCACTGTGGACACTAGGCCCCTGCACCTTTTACTCTTTTTTTAAGTTTGTTTGTTTGTTTATTTATTTATTTGATACAGGGTCTCAACTATCTAGTTCAGACTTGTACTGATTCTCCTGTTTTCACCCTCCCCAGCGCTGGGATTACAGGCACACGCCACCAACCCAGTCTCAGTTGCTGTCTCAGCATACCCATGAGGCAGGGCTGGCACAGCACATTGGGGATTGAGCCCTGGTCCCTGCAGCTCCCTAAGCAGGCATTTTAAGCCACTGAGCTATCTGGCCAGCCCAAGACAATATGCATTTTAAAAACATGATGAAAGGTACTCAACTGTGGTTGTTGTATTGCACATTGCCATTTTCAGTGTAGTTGCTCATGATCTTGAATTATGGAAAGAAGAAAACTGAGAGCCTTAGTGAGATGCCCATTCTGCCAAGAAGAGAAAGAGCTGACGTACCAGAGAGTTAGAGGGCGTGAGAGGCTATGTTGCTCCTTGAGGCGCAGAGCGAGGAAACTTTTCCTTGTCACTCAGCAGTGTTCACTTCTTGTCCTTGAGGTCATTAACTACCCCCATATCCTCTCAGTAACCCTTCTGTTTTCCATTCAAATTGATTGAGAGGTTCCCTGGCCATGTTGCTGTATATCCTACTTAAGCAAAGGGCTCAACCCGAAGTGTAAGGGTATGCAAGCTAGCCCTTGGGATCCATGGCTCTATGCCACGAATGTGCCATGAGCACCTTCCATATGCGTGGGAGTGGATGGCGCATTCTGGGAACAGTGGAGACCCAGCACCAGTCCTTGAAGAGTCGAGTAAAATGGGTGTAGTGACCTGTGTGGCTGCATGCTAGCATAGGAGCTGGGTTTCTCTTAGCAGCCGGCAGATGCAAGGCCGGAGGGGGTGTTAGTGCCAGGAAAAGGAAGAGATTGATGGAAGAAGGACCCCAAGGAGGGGTAGAAGTTAATTTCGGAGGGGAAGAAAGAATGGAAAGTTCAAGAATCAGAAATCTGGCTGCAGGCGTGAGCATGGGGGAGGTGAGGACCGGAAACTGCATGGCTTACTGAAATGGGGGCTGGGGAGCAGTGTGAGATGGTGCGTCAGGCTGCTTGACTGACCATGAGGACCCTGGTCCGCTGTCGCACCTTCACAGGAATGGAGGGGCCTCCGGAAGCATCCAGTCTAACTCGGGTGAGGTAGCTGGCCCCTGTCCCTGTTAAGTGACACCAGGATACTGCATCCCACATGCTTCTTTGCTGCTGTCACTTCATGGCAGCCATTCAAAATCAACTCCTTTCTTGCACCCCTTAGGCGTCTTTCCAGAAGGGGCCTCTAGCTACTGGAAAGAGTGCTGGCGGCTAGAGAACTGGGCCTTGAGAATTTGCACTGTGTCAGTCTGAAATAGCGGCTTGGGAAGGCCAGGAGCAAGAGAGCGTGATCAGCACCGGTGACTCCGTGTGCTGGATTGGACCACCTCTCTGAGAGGGGAGACCTGTCCCCACCTTGCAGATGTGCAGACTGCAGCACCATGAGGAAGGGGCAAGGCTCTGAGGGAAATTCCAGTACTGATGACAGGTGAGAAATGCGTGGAAGGAACTGGTGGCAGGCGGCCTCTGCCCTGTGGTCTCTGTACATGTAGATTCAACCAACTGCAGCTAAAAAATATTAGAGAAACAATGCAACTGGGCTGAACATGTATGTGTTTTCTTGGCATCATTCCCTAAGCAGTGCCATTAGATGTGGGTTTCCATAGCATGGACATCACATGAGATACTGTAAGTAACCACAGATGCTTTAGGGTGCAGGGGAGCTTGTATATAACCTCAGTGCCAATGAGGGACTTGAGCAACCTCAGCTTTTGGCATCTGCAGGGGGTCCTAAGCCCCTACCCCATGGATACTAAAGGAGGACATTATAGGAGTGCAGTGATGCTGTAGACCATGCATCCAGAAGGCTACAGACATTTCACAAAATGGTTACCTGTAAGAAGCCTGGGGCAAGCCCCCAGCTCCAAAGGTTTTATCTTCTTACAGCCTGCCCCCCTCCCCAAGATCACACAAAGATTTCAGCTTCCAGAGACAGCAGATGCTGTGGTGTCCACAAATAATGGCATTGTTTTGTGCACCAGAAGGAACAGAAGAAGCAGTAGGCATGGATGGGGACAGCTGGGGACGGCCAGCGCTAGATCCTCTGTGGGTCCACATCTAGCTGGGACATCCCAGAGAGCAGGTGCTGTTGCCCGTCCTGGTGTCAGCAGCTTGGGACTCTAGGAGTGCAGATGGGGGCTGAGGGGAGGGCAGGCGGCAAGGAGGGGTGGCACCGACGTGAGGAATGGCAGGACGGATTTAGGTAGCTGGAGGGCAGGACAGAGCCAGAGGCAGGACAGTTGCAGGCGGTGTCCCAGAAGGAAGGCTGGGTGGCTTGGCGCAGGCTCCCACACTGGGACGCACTGGACTTCATGGGAAGCCAGGCCAAGTCCGAACCCCTGGGGGAGTCCCAGGAAGGCTGAACCTGGGATGGGGCCCAGGAATGAAAGTCATGACTTATTTCTCCAGTCATGCAAGCAGTCCCCAGGAGACACTGGTGACAGAATTTTTCTTTCTGGATCTTAGCACCTTGCCCTGTAAATCAAGAGGGCTAAACAAACCATTTCTCCTTTCCTTGACAACTTCCTGTTTCTCTGCATTTATAAGGCAGGCGGGACAGCCTGTCCATTGCTGCTCAGCTCCTGCCGAAGGCCTTCAGATGGCAGATGCTCCTAGCTCCACGTGGTCAGCCCATTTGGGTGAGAACAGAGCTACACCGTGTGTGCTCATGTGTGTGTGTGTGCAAATGGGACCGTGTGTCTCTCCGGAGGCCGTGGCCCGGGGCCAGCACAAAACCACTTCCTGTCTCAGGTCCCAGGTTCCTACACAATGATTTATTTGGGGAAGATGCTTGGAAAGCTCCAAAGAAATGAAAGAGATCTGTTTCTGCAGCAATTATGCATGTGCTTTCCCTTGAAAATTGGTCCCCAGGCCCTGTCTGCTAGGCAAGCCAGGTTCTCAATGGAGCTGTGTTCGGAGGCCTCGGGAAGGGGCTGTGTTTCCTAGCAGGGAAGCCGCATGAAAGTCTGCACTGTGGCTCTGTGTTGCTCTGGAGACAGCTCCATTTGGGCAGCCTGAAGAATCGGGGAGTCCTGTCTGGAAAAATGAGACAGGCTGGGCCTACAGTATCAATTTCTGGTTCAAGTTTCCCAGTGAAATGTGAAGGAGGAATTTTCCACTTCTTGTCCTGATTCACCTTGGCAGAGTCTTTGGAGTCCCAGACCCAGGCAGGAAAAATCTGTTTCCAGTGGGCACCTAGCCAGTGCTGCATCCCCCATGAACAGGCCCCTGTGCAGGTGCCAGGGACAGCTGGTCCCCATGATCCAGGAAAGGACTGCCTCCACCCTCCACCGCCTGATCTATGCTCTAGCCATTTTGCTCTGGAAGGAACCAGCCAGAATGTCAGGACAAAAGAATGTCCTAGTGCCCTGTAAGTCATCACTCCTGGATACAAGTTTATGTGGGTGATAGAAATCTATTTAATATGGCTCATGCCTGTAATTATAGCATTTGGGAGGCTGAGGCAGGTGGATCACTTTGAGTTTGAGGCCAGCCTCAGCTAAATAGTTCAAAGTAAGCCTCAATTACATAATAAGACCCTGGGGCTGGGGAGATGGCTCAGTGGAATAAGGGCTTCCCTGGCAAGCACAAGGGCCTGAGTTCAATCCCTGGTTCCACCAAAAAAAAAAAAAAAAAAAAAAAAAAAGAATAAAGGAATACATAATAAGACCCTGTCTCCATAAACAACCACAACAAAATCCATCTAGAGCAGCCAAATAGCTCAGTGGATTAAAGCACCTGTAAGCAGGCACAGGGGCCAGGGTTTGATCCCCAGGCCTGCTTTGCGGGCCCTCCCCTGGGGTGCACTGAGACAGCAATTGAGACTGGGCAAGGTGGTGTGTGCTGGTAAGCCCAACTCTTGGGAGGCTATAAACAGGTGAATCACTATGAGTCTGATCCAGTAGTGAGACCCTGAACACCCTGTAGATCCTTTCCTAAAAATACAGGAAAAAAAAAAGTCCATCTAGTATGAACTGAACTGCTGCTGATGCTATTTTATGGCAGACTTTGGAAATAAAAAAATAATTAAGATGTAGTCCCTGTCCTGAATAGTTTCATGGTGTGTTGGCACATGCCTGTAATCCCAGCTGTTTGGAAGACTGAGGCTGGAGGAGGGTGGTCAGTTTGAAGTCAGCCTGGGCAACTTACTGAGATCCTGTCATCAATAAGGCAGGGATGCGCTTAATACTTCCTGGGCTCAATCCTGAGTTTCTCTCTCTCTCTCTCTCTCTCTCTCTCTCTCTCTCTCTCTCTCTCTCTCTCTCTCTCTCACATACACACACTCTTTCTCTCACACACACAAACACATGCACACACACACACACACACAAGTGCAGGGTTCAGTGGGGTTGTTAGTTGGACAAAGCACAGACAGGCCTGGTGACAAGAGTGACACAGAGAGCAGGGAGAGGAAGGCTCTGGCCCGGCAGCCTCAGGCAGTGTTCCCAGAGGAGCTGTGATTTGTGCTGGGTCTGAGAAATGAGGGGATCCCACAGAGGAAAGCACTGTGCTGAATACCACTGAGCGTGGGGCACAGGAAGTAGCCGGGGTAGACAGGCAAGGGGATGAGGAGGTGATGAAGCTGGAAGCAAACCACCGGGGAAACCCTGAGCCCCAGCCAGGGCCCAGGGCCTGACAAGGGAGGCAGTGAAGGCCACCAGAGATTTATAGCTGGCTGCAGAGGAGTTGGACAGAAAGAGAGAACCTGCAATAAATCAGGCAAAGGAGGAAGGTGGCCAAGGTTGAGCTACCGGAATGAACATACAGGACAGAATCAAAATGTGTTTCAGGGTGCATAAAATATTTGTTCACCTATAAAGCATGAGAGAATTTCAAGATTTTATGATAGATGTCAATGCGTAGATTAGATTGTGGTTGGCAGTGACCAGTGGCTTGGTAGTGACCACACAGACACAGGCTCTGCAAGGCCTCGCACTTGCAGTCACAGCTAGGGATCACAGGCAGGCTCTTAGTTTCTCCAGGCCTCAGTTTGTTCTTCTGTAAGGGGTTGAACAACTTGCGCACTAACACGATTAGCAGTCAGTGATTTCACGGGCCCAGTGCTTTTGGTACCAGTTATTCCCCAGGTTGCCCAGTGAAGAGGGGGCACCCCTGGGCCTCCCTTTCCTCATGGGAATGGGGCCCATGCTGTCTGTCCTCATGCCTTGCCTGGGACACACATGACATCCATTAAGTGACAGATTCTTCTTTGGGAAAAGAAAGAGAGAGAAGGAGGGAGGGAGGGAAAGAAAGAAAAAGAAAGAATAAGCAAAAGTGATGAGGTCTAAACCCTGCTTCTTGGGCAGAAAAGACAAGTTTTAAAGGAGAATCTGCTACCAATAATTGGCTTTTGAGAACTTGGGGTTTCTCAAAAGACAAAATACCTTTAGCCTGGTTGCTGCAAGTGTAGGCGTGCTGCCCCACATGGTGTCGCAAAAGCCATTATTTTCAAATGCAGAGTGCCCACAGGACAGCCCATGAAGCACAAATAACAGTAGATCCAGCTGCTGTAAGATGAGTCCTTGCGTAACCACTTGGTTTGGTCTGCAGCAGCACCTTGTGGACCAGCTCCCAGGGCCCCTCCTGACACATCCTCTCACGCCAAGTCGCTTTTGTTTGGCTTCCAAGGTGGATCTACCCACCTGCCTCTCCTCCCACACCTGAGCAGAGCTGGATCAAGTTCTTTCCCCTTGACTGTCTTTGACCTCCTTGCAAAGGCATCCCAAGCATGCAGTCTTTTGTGTCTGGTTTCCATCTCCCCACCACACACACACACACACACACACACACCGCCTGTGTGAGGCTGCGCTTGGCACCCTCTGCGCAGTTCAAAGGCACCACAATTTACTTCTCTTAGCTTTCAATAAGCACTTGCATTGTTTTGTTTTGACTTTGGGACTATTTTGCTCTGCTGGGATTGCTCTTCTCTGAAGTGTACATAGTTTCATTAAGATTTTTCCAGGGTGGAATTGCTGGGCTGTAAAAAGGAGGTGTGCCTTCCTCTTTAGCAGTCACTGGTCAGCAGTCTTCTAAGATGGTCACACCAACCCGCACTCTGACCAGCAAGGCCAGGAATTCCCATCTCCTACATCCCCCTCCCAACCTGCTCTCTTGGATCTTTGTGCTATTTCATTACTCGGGGCAGCTTGAGAAACACCTGGACATATTGCTAGAGGCTGGCATGCTACCTGGTAGATTCTGGCCAAAAGTTCAATGATATTTATAAATAATCACAAAGAATGATTTTCTCAGAGGAAGAGCTGTGACTCTGCTTTGGTGTCCAAAACGTCACTGTCAATTTCTCATTGTGTTACAGATGTGGCTGATGCCAGATAGGCGGCTGGTAGGTCATAGGCGGCTGGGCGGAGGTCAAGTGGCCTTTCAGAAAAGTCTGGAAGATGAAGACAGAGGCAGTGATGGAAGAAACATCTAGCATGCATCGAGCTGATGGCCGAGCCCCAAGGAAAGAGCTCTGGAAAACACCTGAAGATTCTGGAACCATGAACAATATTGGTGGAAGTCTGTTGATTTTTTTTTCAATATGAATGAATATAGTCATATTGTTCTTATTTGAAGTTTAAAGTGCCAGCCAAGTAGTTCAGTGGATTGAAGCGCCTGCAAGCAGTCCCAGGGGCCAGGGGATGGATCCCCAGGCCTGCCATGGCCCTGCCCCTCAGGGTGTGCTGAGACAGCAACTGCACGCCTGTAATCCTGGTACTTGGGAAGCTGTAAACAGGAAGATCACTGAGTCCCATCTAGTAGTGAGACCCTAAACACCCTGTAGATCCTTCCCTAAAATACAAAAAAAAAAAAAAAAAAGAAAGAAATGAAATTTGCCTCTTCCTCTCAATGTGTAGATTTATATTTATGATTCATTTATATGCTAATGGCATTTAGGGTTGGATCTTTGGGAAAAGCCTCAAAAGAGAAACTCAAGCGGAAGAGCGCAGTGACAGACGGGCCTTGCAGGGACAATGCCCAGCTCCCTGTGGTCGCTCGGGTTACGGTTACCTTGGAATTTATCTCTGCCAGACCCAGGATCAAGGCAGAGGCTTTATTAAAGGGAGAATAATGGGCAGAGGGTGGCCTGGTTTGGTCCCCAGGTTTTGAAACTCTGCCTTGTGACTCACCTGTTCAGGACCTGGTGACGGTTGCTCCGTAAGACTTTCTTATCTATCCACAGCTGCCTTTAGAGGCTTTGGAAATAGCTCAGTGGTCTAAGTGCTGTCCTGTCAAGTCTAACAACTGGGTTCGATTCCAGTCACCACATGCTGTGCCAGCCCTGCCTCTGAGCCAAAGAGTGAGACCTGGTTTGGGGAGGTAGTTCAATAATGTAAGCATCTGCCCGGTGGCAACCTCAGCACACACACACACACACACACACACACA
>PVKA01025349.1:0-33045 GCA_004027165.1 Ctenomys sociabilis
ACCGGGTGTGGTGGTGCAGGCCTGTAATCCCAGCACTCGGGAGGCTGAGGCAGGAGGATTGTTGTGAGTTCGAGAACAGCGTGAGATGCAAAGTGAGCTTAAGGCCAGCCTGAACTGCATTGTGAGACCCTGTCTCAAAAAGACAAAAAGAAAAAAAAAAAAAAAATATATATATATATATATATATATATATATATACAAAAAATTTTAAAATATTTACAGGTGTATTTTATATCTCAACCACATGTAAGTTCCATGAGAACAGGGCCTATGGTACAGTGCTGTAGCTGCTGTGTCTAGAACAGAAGCTGAGATGTAAAGTGTGTGTAAGAAATGCTTCCTGAGTGACCAGGTGGACTCTGGATTCCCTCTACATCCTTATCCCAGGACCACTATTGTTACTGGACCCACACTTTCAGTTTCCATAATGACAAAGGGAGGAAGGGTGAGGTTTGATGGTTTAGGGAAGGTAAACCAAAAAAAAAAAAAAATCTTACCAAAAAAAAAAAAAATCTAACTTTAAAAGAAAGGGCCATCCAGATAGCTCAGTGGACTAAAGCGCCTGCTTAGGCAGGTGCAGGGGCTGGGAGTTTGATCCCAAGTGTGTCCTGCTGGCCCCACCCCCAGGGCACACTGGGACGAATTGAAACTGAGCACAGCACCCACCTGTAATCCCAGAGCTTGGGAGGCTGAAAACAGGATCACTACGAATATGATCTGTGTAGTGAGACCCTGTAGACCTTGTACTAAATGCAGAAAAATAAATAAAAATATAAAAAGAGAAATCTTTTGAGGTCCATTAATTTATTTGTCATTTTGACTCATAAGCCATTGGTAAGAACACACAGGTCACTGCAGTGGGGAATTGGGATGGAGGGCGGGCTCAGACAGAGAGGAATTTTATCAGCAATTTAACATGAACCCTTGCCTACTCTTATTCCACAAGTTGACTCTGTTTAGTCCTCCTGCCACATCAGGCTCTGGCTAGCTCATGTCCATCCTCAGTTCTGCTGATTTTTCCCTGCTTTATCCCCAAACGCCATTTCCTCCTGTGCAGAAGACTGATGCTCCTTGACGGCTTACACATTTCTTCTCTTTGTGCTGTCACCTTTTTTTCTGGGTTTGCTCTTTGACCGATTTTTCTATCCATACATTTTCTCTAATATCTTACCAGCCATATGGTCTTAACTTTGCAGGCTTGATCTTATTTAACCTTTGCTCTACCCTAAAAGTAGGTGTCTCTTTTTCTTTCCCCTTAAAGACTTACAACATCTTCCCAAGAATCCTAAGGTTCCTCAGTTATTTTTCCTCCTCTGAGAGCTTCAGTGTTTCCAAAAGAACATAGCTTTAATGAGGAAAAGAGGAAGCAGCCATAGAGAGAAATGATTTACCCAGGGTCTCCTCAGCTAGTTAATAACAGAAAAAGCATTGGAATTCAGTTCTCTGGACTCCCAGGGTACTGTACTATGACTGTATTCCTGTACTTCTTTTTATCTGTATCTGTCTGTCCTCTCTCTCTCTCTCTCTCACACACACACACACACACACACACACAGAGAGTTATACATCCTAGTAATACAGTCAGCTCTCCTGCTGCCCAATTTCTTTCTTTCCTGATTCTATTGAAGTTGAGTCTTCAAAGACTCATCTGTGAAATTAGCTCTTCCACTTCCTCATCTACCTTTCCCTTCCTCACCCACTCTAATCTTATTTCCTCACTGAAACTGCTCTCATTTGGGCCATGCATCTTGCCAGATGCTGTGGTCTGGATCTTGGATGCTAAAGGCTCGATCCTCAGCCTGTGATGCTATTGGGAGGTGGTTGAAGCCTCAGGAGAAGGAGTCTACTGAAAGGAAGTGAGATCACTGGGAGGAAGTGAGATCACTGAGGTGTGTCCTCGAGTGGAACTGGGTCCCTGCCCTTTCCTGTCTCCCTTGGCTCCAGAAGGTGAGCAGTTCCCTCCACCACAGTGTGCTGCCTCCCATAGGCTCAGAGTGATGGGGTCAACTGGCTGGAGGTTGGAGCCTCTGAAACCATCAACCAAAACAATTCTCCCTTGTTTTAAATTGATTGACTCAGGTATTTTGTCACAACAAGGACATCAACACATCATCTGGTAGCCTCCTCTCTCTCCCGTGAACTCCCAGATAACTTCACACTTCCCTTTTTACTTATTCCCACTTTTCTTAGGATATTCTTTCTCTTTTTCCTCTGCAACAACATTCCCTTGAGTTTTCTTTTACCACACTGAATATTTCTCAGTTCCCTTCTGTTGAGTTCCATTGTCTCTACCGGAGGATGCCATGTCAGAGGATGCTAAGTTTTTTCCTTAATTCATATACTTTCTCTCATTGCACCAGTCATAAATACTATGTAAGGTTTTCAAGTTCCGATCCTAACTTCCCTCCTGAGTTCTAGTTTTCTTACTTGACATTTCCATTTAGATGTTGTCAGGGAGATGGCTCAGTGAAATAAGCACTTCCCTGACAAGTGCAAGGGCCTGAGTTTGATCCCTGGTTCTTGAAAAAAAAAAAAAAAAAAAGATGTTGTCTTTATGTGTTTCTCTAGGAAACAGAGCCTGAGGCAAAGATTAAGATACTGATAGCTTAGGTGCAAGCTTAAGGTATAGAAGCAAGGAGACAAGGAAAGGTGAGTCACCATATGATGGGCTGCATCACTGTCCAGCAGACCCTTGACAGAGCTTCCAAGAGCCCTAGCAAGTCACTCGGGAGTTGGGTTCACTCAGCAACAGGACTTCCTTGGAACAGAGCTTCTTAAAGACACTCTTCTTTAACATAGTTCACAGGAAAGAAGAAAATTGAAGAGCTTACCTGGCTGGTTCCCTTTTGGCTTCATTTTTAACTCCTTCAGAAGGAGAAGCATGCTGTACTTTGGTTATGATCCAGGGAGTTAACACTATACCTTAGGTATGCATAATCTGATCCTGTAGTGCCACTCAGGTTGCTACCAAGGAAGCCACCTTGTGTTACGATGTCTCATGTGAGTTTGAAAATGAAGAGTGACCCACAGTGGATGCAGCATTGGCCAAGAGAGATGAAGAAAAGGAAGAGGCTGTTTGTAGGTCCGTATAGATAGCTATCAAAATGAACACAACTACACAACACTCTTGACTTCTTTCTCCCAAACAAACTGGTCCCACAGGCTTTCTAATCCCAGGAAATCATACCACTGTCTCCACTGTTAATTTTTAGTCAAGGAAACCATCAACTCAGGCATGGGCCACTGAGGCAGCCTGTGTACTGGATCCTGTAACTTCCTGAGGTCGGCCTTTTTCACTCAGTATAACTCTGATTTATCCAGGTTGCTGCCCACATCAATACTATCAGTGAATAGTATTCATTCCATAGTACACTTGTGCCAAAATTTTCTTAGCCACTCATCCATTGAATGACTTCATTTAATTTGATTTTATCTTTTATTACAAAATAATGAAACTATTCAAACAGTAACATCATGCTGAGATACTCTCACTACACCTTTCACACCTATTTGCACTCTAACAAAACTGATATTAAAAATCATAGCATTGTCTAGTTCAAGTCAATTAGGTTTAGTAAATTACTATTAGTATTAACCAGACACACTTAGCATTTCTACGCAGCTGTATGAATGCATTTTTTAAAGCAATACTATTTATGTGCTCTGGATCAATCATCCATAATCTTTTTTTTTTTTTTTTTTTTTTTTTTTTTTTGGATAGGGTCTCACTACACAGCTCAGACTCTTAGTGATCCTCCTGCTTTCAGCCTCCCCAGCACTGGGATTACAAGTGTGCACCACCACGCCTAGACCAATCACAGGAAGCCTAGGACCCATAGGAATATACTAATGGATGTCTACTCTAAGGATCTTCCTGAGTCCACAGAATTGTCAATTCCCACAGTGGAGCCCATCTGTTAACTCTAACCCATTGCTACATTCCTCATGGCTGTTTATGGGACAGGTATTACCCCTCAGGCATCTCTTCACCATCCTGATTCTCCTTTTCCTGAAGCATAAACCGAAATAATTCTTTCTTAGTTAATTCAAACAAGTGCTGGACATTGGCATCATTTCTGTAGGTTTTAAATAGTATTTACTCCATGATGTTCTTCAAATAACCTTGCCAATTTTATCTTAAATGCTCGACCTTTGAGGTCTCTATCTTAGGATTCACATTTGCAGTAGAATGCAGTATAATGACTTCTGAGCTAAAAAGAAACGAATGCACAAAAATATCAACCTTCTCAAGTATACTGGGTGGTTTCCCAACAGCTCCACACTGCCTACCTTCATGTAAAAATCTATGAATAAGCCAAAACCCAGAATCCCCTCTTGATTTAATTTGACCAGAAAGGTCAACTCCAAAATACCTCTTCTGCTCCACTAACTACCTCTTGTGACCCCACCACACCATCTGACTCAACAGGATTAATTAAACTTTCTTTTCCTGCTTTATTTCTATACTTATAACTTTTCAATATTTAATTTCCATAAATTGTAATAAAATTCCCATAAGCAAAGATCAAGCAGTGAAAACTATAAGCCAGCATTTTATAACTAGAAGTAGCAACAATCCTAAATTCTTCATCCTCAGGAAGAGTATTGGCACCTCCCTCCCTGTCATGAATTGTTCACTTCCTTGTATTAAACTGAAGTCTCAATTTGTTTGTACTGTATCACTGCAATCTATTTATAAAGTTAACAGTGAACTTCAAGAATTACACCGCATGTCTTGGGATAATCTACTTGAGCAGTAGGGTCATGACCCATCACTACTAACATATCCCCTAAATAAACTCAAAACTTCATATAGTAGCACACTCAACTCCACTACTAACAATGAAGGCTAACCCTGAATAAAATAATAAAGGTTTTTCAGAAAACTAATAAAATCCATAAAAAAATATTTAGGAATTTGAGCTATAAACATTGTTCTTTCTGGGGACAGCCCACTGAGACCCCCCACACACACACCTCCTGTCCCTCTCTAAGACAGGAGCTTTCTTTCCCTCAATAAATATATTCTGCTCATTAAAAAAACCAAACGTTATTTTTTTACTTTGTGAAATCTAACCTTAATTGATGACATAAAAAATCAGGTACAAAATTAATGCCAAGTATCCATAAATGGTCAAAATCACTAAGCATTCATTCACTGACCTTCCATCTCATTCTAGTATTTCATCTTGATGAAATTTTGCTTCCCTACTAGAAATTTGCCTCAGATTTCAGATTATTACTGGACTGTTTCTAACAATACAGTATGTGGCAGATAACAGCATTTTTAATCAGTCCCACTTATTTGCAATGGAACATCACTATTTTTTATCTACTTATAGTTACATTCTTGATCATTAATTTTATTGAGAAACAAATATCAATGATACAGTTTCAAAACAGGCTAGCAGGACAGTTACAATAGTTAATACATTGCACATTGTTGCCTTTGTAGTGATTATTCATAGTTCAAGACACAGACATGCCATCCTGTCCAAACACTATTAGTACACATCTTTCTTCTCATTGAATTAAGAGAAAGTAGCTGTATATCTATCTTAACTATTTTGTACATACAGATAAAATATGGCCCTTCATTATATCCCCTTTTTTTAGTTTTGTTAGAGATGGGTATGCCATTGCCATGTAAATATTGTAGGTGCCTGAATTCAGCAAATTAATCCAATATAGTTTAGTACTGAGGACTTGACTATAAAGACCTTGTAAGTTGTAAGAAATATGAAACACTGGGGTAATCTTACCTCTCTCAGTAGTAGCCCCAGCTTTCGACGGATGCATCTACCATGCGGACAACAGCTACTTCCGGTGCCACAGGGAGCACAAGCCTACTTCCTTACACTGGAGCCAACTCAGAGACTGAATTGGATATGCACGTTCAGTCCATAGAGCAACTTTCACGTGATTTTTTTTTTTTTTTCTGTTCATTTTGCCACTTACTATCACAGCTCTAGCAATAATTTATCCCTTTCTGAAACTGGAGCTAACAATATTCCTCGGATGTCTGAGGAACAATATAAATAAAATTCCACTTTATCCATACTGTATACTTAAAGATAGTGTAGGTGTTCTATTCATTGTTAACTTCACTATTTTTAGTTTTCTTCTTCCCAGACTTGTAAGAGACCCAGATAATTACATACCTGGGAGCCCGCTTAATACTCTTCCACATATTAAACCAGAGTATTTCATATTCCCATATGAAATCTTACATTCCACACCTAAATAAACGTGAAAGGGCACAAGCACTAATATTTTGTGTGTAGATGTCAGCTATCATTCCAACCCTTCACTTGTCAGAACAGTGATGCCATTTGGTCCTTTCAGTCAATGCCTATCTGAATTCTAGTAGCAGATTTACCTGGGCTGGGGGTCAGCCAATAGAATAACCATGTACTACCACTGGCCAACTACCATCGGTATTACATTTTCTATAATTTTAATCTTTATACCATTAATGAATCTACTAGATTATAAGGTACTAAAAGGAAGAGTTTTTAATATTTTAAGTATTGTTCTGGTCTTGTAAATAAAAAACATGGAGAACTCATCTCCATAGGACATCAAAATCAAGAAAGAATCTCACTGTGCCACCACCCTCACCCAAAGCTGAAATTCTGATTAAACTGTTCCCTCGCCAATACTGTATTCATATATTGTACTTACAAATATATTTCATAGTATACTTTATGTACTTCATGCATTAATGAACTTACCCATTAACAAGGTCACAGATATTCTAAACACAGGTATTATACTACATAAAACAATACATTGCAGAGACCTGGACTCAATCTCCTCTTGCCATGCCAGCCCTGCCTCCAGGACTTCATGATACAGTAACTGAGACTGGGCATTGTGGTGCGTGCCTGTAATCCCAAAACTTGGGAGGCTGAAATCAGGAGGATCACTATGAGTCTGAGCTGTGTAGTGAGACACTATAGACCCTGTACTAAAACTACATAAGATACATACAACCAACATTAAAATAATCACTCCATCTACTACATAGAACTAAAATCATACACAACTCATTAATTTACTCAGCCATATTACAACTCAAAACCATATGAAAAATAATAAACCAAAGGAATCTATTAATCTTACCTAGGACATATATCTTGTTAACAGCCATTAGAAGGAGGGAAACAGGTAGCTCAGAAGTTCATAGAGGTGTAAACCATGCAGTCCTTGTGGCAGAATTGCTGACCTTCATAGCCAGCATGACTAAGAGTTTGGAAAGGTTAGTGATCCAATGGCCAGGCCCCCACACAGGCACAGCCATTATCTCCTCTGCTATCCAGCATGGACTCGTCTGTGCAGGGCATTGCTTGGAGCACTGGTAGCATCTTTTGTTTCCCCTCTAAAAGTAAGACCTTGAAGTTCATCAGGGCCGACTCATCTATAGCAGGCTTTGTTAATGAAGGTGGGGGTGACACCAGCATTTCCTGAGTTCACAGTATGGCTGATCCAGTGCACCTAATTCTGTTTCCTTGGGCAAGGCAAAGTCAATGACATACTGGATGGCAGTGAAGCCCAGGCCCCTGGAGACTTTGTGGCCACCAGGACATCCTTCTTGCTGTCTTGGAACACTCCAATGGCATTGGTCTACCCTTCCTAGTCTCTGTCCACATGGATGGCCACAGCCTTGACCCATGAGCAGCAGGTAGATGGCATCTGTGTCTGTTTACTTTCCTGCCTACATGTGCACAGGTGAAGCTCTCTCTTGTAGGCATCCAAGCAGATGCAGCATCTTGCTCTCCTCCTCCACACATTCCACCCCCTGCAAGACATCTGGGCTGCAGCCCAAGTGGGCCCCATGTTTGTAGTGACAGGCTTTACCAGTGCACTTCTGCCAAAGCCTGAATCTTCTTTGACATGGAGGCACTAAAGAGCAGTGTGCCACTGGCCTTTTAAAGTAGGAGAAGATGGTACAGCTGTCACCCTCAATGTTCACGTCAATCATGTGGTCAGCTTCATCCAGGACCAGATAGGTTCAGATGTCTAGGTAGACCATTTCCTCATGGCCATTTGGGGGGCCATGCTGGATGAGAACTTGGCCTCCTTCAGCCACTATCAGATCTTTGGACCTGCCCCCAAAGCAGAGAGCACAGCTCAGGCAGGGTGAGGCATCCTGCTGCAGTAGGTAGTGGTAATACTGCAGGATGCCATTGGGCTACCAGGCCAGCACCTGGGAGGGGCAGGTGATGAGTCCATAGGGCCCCTCATGCTCAGAGAAAGGCAACCAGCTCTCTCGCTCCAAGCAGAGCATGTTGATGAGCAATGAGAACACAAGAGTCTTGGTTGATCCGGTAAGGGGATGCCAGTCACATCCCAGCCAGATGGAATGGTGGCTCTGGGTGGGTGTTGGGTGGAGGATGCTATTTCTCTTCAGGCCTCCCAGGATGGCTGCAGGAAACTTACTTTCCTTGAAGCTCTTCCTGGATGGTCCGTTACCATCGCCTTTCACCAAGATGGGGTTCTTCTTTCATACATACTTGTGCCACTCTTCAGACTCGGGACATGATGGAACAGTGTCCAGCTGGTTCTGACTGGGTCACTGTATTCCATGTCCTTGGCCACCTCCCACTCTGAGCCCAGGGCTTGGTTCTCAACCACACTCTCCAGAGTCTTCTATTCCTTCAACTGCTTCTCCTTCACAGACTCCTTGTGCATCCCTCCATTTGAGGTGCTGGTGCAGATGCAGGAGGCTGACACAGACTGAGGACCCAGTGGGACATGGTGCTTATCTTCTGGGGGTTCACCACTATGGCCCCACTGTTCCTTGCATCTTTTCTGCAGCAGCTTCAGGGGCCAGAGCTACACTCTTACAGTGACACATAGAGTGTAGTCTGTTTTTCTCACCTCATCCTCTGGGCAAGGTTGCTTTTGTTTGGGTTCTAACTCCTCCATCCTTTGTGGGCCCAACAGTGAAAAGAAAAAGAGGGTGATTGTGACTTGGCCTGGAGTGATTTTTTTTTCTATTAATTTTATTGAGAAACAAATAGTAATGAGACAGTTTCAAAACAGGTTAGTAAGAGAGTTGCAATAATTAATACATTGTATATTGTTATCTTCATAGTGGTTATTCACAATACAAGATGCAGACCTGATATCCTGTCCAAGCACTATTAGTACAAATCTTTCTTCTCATTGAATTAGGAGAAAGAAGCTGCATATCTATCCTATTTTATATATACAGATACAAAATGGTCTTTCATTTGTATCCCTCTTTTTTTCCTTTATTTAATTTTGTCAGAGATGGGTATTCCATTGCCATTTAAATATTATAGGTGAGTTAATTCAGCAAAAATAATCCAATATAGTCCAGTAGTCCATAATAGAAGTGGTTTATCCGTAGGACTGGCAATGTCAGAAGTTGTTGACTTGAGCTTTTTACCGCTCAGCATAATAGTATGGGGTTATAGAGAATCTCCTAGCAGGGTGCTCAAGAGGACAAAGGGATGTGAAAAGGGAGTGGAAGGGTGGCCCTAGGACAGCTCGTGAGCTCATGTGGGTGGAGGGCTTAGGGATGGAAGCCACTGGATCACCAAAGGCCATCTGGGCTGTTTCCAGCTTGGGGCTAGCGTGATTAGACCTGCTGAACCTGTTGGTGTACAAGTCTTCACGTGAACCTAAGTTTTCTTTTCTCTGAGATGAATGGTCAAGGTGGCGACTGCTGGTGTCTACAATAGTTGCGTCTATTTTTTCAAAGAAACTACGTATCACTCTCTGTAGTGGCATCACTTTTCATTCCCACCAGCAGTGTGTAAGAGATCCACTTCCCCTGCATGGTCAGTGCACTTGGAGAAGCTCAGGAGCCAGTGTGGGGGGGGGGGGTCACAGCCTTTCGTCTGCCCCCTTTTTCTTTTTTAATAAAGAGATTTTGTCCCTAGTTTGGTTCAGGCAGGGGTGACATTCATGATCAATGTCAACTGCTGAGTAGAACAACCCACCAAGAATTTTTAAAAATTAAGTGTATAGTAACAATTTAGCTATACAGGTGTATCACCTTCTCAGTATCTGTGCATGACGTACCCTGGCTCCCCTCTTTTCTCCCAGTGCCCTCCGCTCCCTGCAGCCCTTCTTCCTCTGCTTATTGTAAAAGCTCTGTTTCCACCTTATCCTTCACCATTCTTTCTTCTTTGCCCTTCCTTCCTTTCCTCCTCTTTCTTCCTAGTTTCCCTTTCTTTTGAACAATTGTTTTCCTTCACCATACCTATTATACACATTGGTCCTTATTTACCCTTTCAGGTCTTCACATCAAAGAAACAATTTGATATTTACATATATGTCAAATTTATTTCACTTAAGACTATGGTCTAAGGTGCATCCATTTACCCAGAAATGTCTCAAGTTTATCTTCTTTATGGCTGAGTAGTATTCCATTGTATAAAAACATTTTCATAAATTCCTTAGTTGATGGACGCTTGGGTTGTTTCCAATACCTACCTATTATAATCTGTAACACTATAAACATAGGTGTGTATCTTGGTTACTCTTCTCTCATTGTTGGATAAATACCCAACACTCAAAATTGAGGAAGGAAAGGTTTATTTAGCTCACAGTTACTGAGGCTTCAGTCCATACTCAGCTGGCTCCAAGGCAGACGGGCACATGGCAGAGGGCAACTTTTCATAGTGACAGCAAAGAGCAGAGAGCAAAGGGAGGAGTAACAGCAACAGTGGCGGCTGAGAGCAATGCTGTCTCCCTGAAATTGCATTCAGGTTATCTGCCTCAGGCTAGGAGCAGTACGCACACCCAGAATCCCAACAGCACTCACACCCATAATCCCAGTGGATCGTTAGTTAATCATGAAATCTAGAAGTCCACCCCATGACTGCATGAGGTTTGAGGTGAGCAACTAGAGGCAAATCGTAATAGTGTGCATATATTGCTGTGATAAAAGGTTTTCACTTCTTCCAGGAAAACATCAGAAGGGGCCTAGCTCAGTCAAATGGAACCTGTAGCCCTTCTTTGTTGAGGAATCTCCACACTGATTTCCACAATGCTTGCTCCGATCTTCACATCCATCAGAGGGGAGAGGGTTCCTTTTTCCCCACACCTACTCCAGTATTCATTATGGGTTGATTTCTATGATGACAGCCATTCTTCTGGGGATGAGATGAAATCTCAACATTGTTTTAATTTGCATCGCTAATGACTAGCGATGTTGAACTTTTTTCATTTTCCACTCGTGTTTCTTCTTCTGAGAAGTATATATTCATCTTGGATGTCTGTTTTTGGAATGGTTTGTTGAATTTGGAGGGTCTCTAATTTTTTTCAGTTCTTTCTATGATCTAGATAACCCTTTGCCTGCATGACAACTGGCTAAATGTTTTCCTACTTTGTGGGTTGTCTTTTCACTCTCAGTAATTTCTGATGGGTCTGGCCCACATCGAAACTGGCTGAATCATGCCGTTACATCTCCACAAGGTGGCAGTGAGACCAGAAAAACTACGTACCTCTTCTTCTTCCCAGCATTCCCTTCATCCGGTGCTCCAAGATAATCTCCAATGAGCCCTCACAACATCATCACCTCACCTCCCAAGGTCCCGCCCCTTTAGAAACCTATAAATATAGCTGCCCTCCACTGCTTGGGCTCCAAAGGTTCCTGCATGTCCTGCAGTTCTCCCGTGTCCACAGGAAAAGCCTCTTTTATCTTTCCTGTCGCTGTGCTGGGCCACTGCCAACACCATCACCATTGTGCTTATATAGTGGTCATTATTTCTAAACACTGTCCTGTGGATTTGTGCATGTGGGCTCCTTTCACACATGTGGCAATCCAACAAAACGAATGCTTAAGGCCTCAGTTTCACAGATGCAGGAACTTGGGCAGAACACTCAGGGATATCGCCAAAGGTCACGAAGCTTATGAGTGACAGAGATGCCATGCAAACCTAGGCAGCTGAGTGCAGAATCCCTGCTTCTAATCCCCACGTTGTGCTGATTTCCATTAGTGATGAGCACACCTTAATATATTGTCACTCTCAAGGCCCCCTGCTATTTCAGTTAGCACAAAGGCTTTCAGATGAAGAAATGAAGCAGTTAGATGGGGGAATTCAGATAGCAAATAAACAAAGTGAGGCACCACTGACTTCCACGTAGCCTTCCAGCCTTCGGATCTCATACCCCAAGTTAAGGGATACACAGAACTCTCTTAAACAACAATCTAGCACACACAACAGCTCTGCCCAGTGCACATCATTAACATATAGGGGCCAGACAGATAGCTCAGCAGATTAAAGCACCTGCTTAGACAGATGCAGGGACTGGGGTTCCATCCCAAGCCTGCCCCCAGGGCGTGCTGAGAGGGCAAATGAGACTGGAGGTGGTGGTGTGTACCTATAATCCCAGCGCTTTGGAGGTTGAAAATAAGAGAATCACTATAAGTCCAATCTGTGTAGAGATCCTTCAGGTGCTCATTTTATCAACAATATTGGGGCAGACAATATCAACTCTCTTTAATGGATGAGGAAATTGAAGTTTCAGTGGCAAGTGGTTACATAATTTAACTGAAGTCCCCCAACTTGAATAGGGGAAAGTCCAGCCTGAATCTAACCCGGTCCCATTTTACACAAAGTAGATTAAAGAAAGGTTAAAGCTTGCTCTCTCTCTCTCTGGAGCATCAGTTTTGGCAATGGCAAGAATAGAACCTCTCATTTCCTGGCCCATGAGTCAGTTACTCCCCCAGGTCTCATCTTAGAACACAGTCCCTCCGCTAGCCAAGCTGCCCGCATTCACAACCCAGGACTTGACCTTTATTTCTCCCTCACCCTACCTCCTTTGGCAACTTACCACGCTCTGTCCATTCTTTCTAGAACACATTGTGAGTGTCTGCCTCTGCCTCTGGCCTCCTGCAGGCCCCAGTCTAGCCAGCATCATGCACTGCCCAGCCACGGCAGCAGCACTCTCCTGCATACACCTCCCTTCATCCCATCATCTGTCTTTGTGAAGATTTGTGTAACCTTTGCTTTGTTTTTCCCCTCCTTGTACTTTAAATTTTAATTTTAAGACAGGTTTTTGCTAAATTGCTAAATTTCCCACACAGAGGTAGAACTTACGATTCTCCTGCCTCAGCTCACAAATTGCTGGGATTATAGACATGGGTCACCAAACTCTGCTGTGCCATCTTCTTCAGATGTGGATCGTGTCTTGTCCTTCTTTCTGATAGTTTTCTGCATAAGTGTGATTCCATTCCCACTTTCCTCACTAACCCCAATCCTTGGCAGAATAGATCATGCTCTTCTACCCTCTAGGCCCTTTGTCCATACCAGAATCATCTCCCCACTCTTCCTGCAGCCGTCACCCCCAAAACCCCCTTAGTCCCTGGTGTAGATGCATCAGAGGACCTTTCACAGCACCAGTGTTCAGAGACCCTTGCAGTGCTTGATCTCCTATCTGGAATTAAAACTCACTGTGAGAAGAAGGAGCAAGAGACAAAACAGCGGTGCAGCAGATATCTGGGGCGCCATTGTGTACAAGGACTAGAAGGCCACAAGGTACCCAGAACCCTGGTATTTGTTCCTTCCAGTTGAGTCAAGGACAACAGGTGAAGGGCAGCGGGTATTTCTGGGAAGTAATGGTGACCATAGTGGGCTAGTAAGAAAGGCAAAGCATTCTTGCAAGGCCAAGGGCAAGACTCCAGGGGCAATAAGGAAACTGCAATTTCCCCAGGTGCCTTCAGCAGGTCTTCTCTTGCCCTGTGAGCACCACAGCAGTCACTAGCCCTAGGGCTTCCAGCTGTGACCAGAGAAGGGCAGGGAGTTTCTGTGTTTCAATCTGGCTCAAAGGGCAGAGCAAGGACAAGCTTAGACATCCCCTAGACTCTGTTTAACATTCACATACTGCACCATTTCTCCCTTCCTCTTTATTTGATTGCAGAAGTTGAGTTAGAATGAGCAGTGGCTGCAGAGCCTCTAAGCAGCAGTGGGTGTGTGTTCCTCTGCAGCTGGCTGAGAAGAAAACCAGAAGACAAACCAACCACTATGAGTGTAGAAACATCGGAGCGCCCAGGAACCTTGAGATATTTAAAAGGATCCGGCGGGCTGAAGGCATCAGAGAACTTATCTCAATCCTGTATTTGCTGATCAAAGTATTGAGTTTGTTGAGATGTGGACAATACTTCTTTCTCTCCAGCTTGCTTTGCAGGATTATCTGCACCCTTCCAGGTAAGTTGCCCTTCAGGAAGGGTCTATAGGGCTAACATGTGAACCCATTTCCAAATGCCTCATGCCAATGAGAAATATTGTCAACTCTTGCTCATAGGGATCCAATCCATGAAATAATGTTAGGCCATAGACATTTTTGGTCCCTTTTCTCCCTCACAAAGGTCACAAGGAGGCGAGATATCTTTTTGGTAATTATTCCATCAAGTTTGGCTTTCACAGAGAGGCACATTAGGAGCAAAGGAATCAATCTCTCCATTGTACAGGCTGAACCAAGGATCAAAAGGATTCATGGACATGACTGTGTAGTGGCCAATTTTGGCCACCAACAGGAATACAATAATCAGGCTGGATTGTCCTCTGTTCTACACACAACGGGAAGTGAGTGGAACGAGCAATCTGATGTATGACAGCCTCTTCCTGTGTCTAACAATGATGAAGGACCAAGTACCCAATCATAACCTTTTGATTTATGAAAGAACTTAGGAAGAGTTGGCTCAAATAATGAGCAGGAAGCCGGGCATGGTGGTGCATGCCTGTAATCCCAGCACTCGGGAGGCTGAGGCAGGAGGATTGTTGTGAGTTCGAGACCAGCCTAAGCTACAAAGTGAGCTTAAGGCCAACCTGAACTGCATAGTGAGACCCTGTCTCAAAAAGACAAAAAAAAAAAAAAAAAAAAAAAAATGAGCAGGGATGGGTCAGGCACATATGCTTGATCCTCTCATCCTATCGCAAGACTTACACATCCCGTGCAGGCTACGACAGCAATCACAATAATGGACATATTCTTGTCCCACTACGTCCTCATTCCTTTCCTTTCTCCTTGGTCACACATCCCTGGATGGCAGTCGCACTCTTGACCCATCACTTGCTGACTCACAAGCACAGCCTTGTCCCCATCGTATCAGCAGTGAGGGGGCCACTCCACTGACCTGCCTGAAGGTCACACTGAAGGATCCAGCACCTGCAGAAGAAGGAAGAAGGGTGAAGAAGAAGGCCAAGGACAGATGGTGGGGGTGATATGGATTCAGGAGCTGGGTTAAAAAGAAGCATGTCTTAAACATGATTTACTAAATCTAATTATATTTTTGTAATTAGACATCTAGATCCCCCTTTTCATTTTAACTGTTGTTTTAAGGTTGAATGAGATCTTTCACGGACTGCTTTTCCCTGAGGATTGTAGGGAAATCCAAGTATATGCTTCATTCTCCATCTGAGAAATTGTGCAGCGGATCTGCTAATATAACAGACTATTGTCTGTTTTTATGGCCTTAGGCAAAGGTCAGTAAACATTATTGTTGTATATCATGGCCCTTTTTGTCCTTTGTAACCTGAAAAACAGTATGAGCTCTGAGTTTAGCTACTAGAGTTTTATCTGGGTATCAAGCATTCACATAAAAAGTAGAGCCTGGGGCCAGGGATACAGCTCAGTGGCATAAGCACCGGCCTGGCTAGTACAAGGTCCCCAGTTTGATCCCTGGTACTAAAAAAAAATGAATTAAAAACAAAAAGTATAGCTCAAAAACTTTTATTTACTAACCACTGTTGTCCTAGTTAAATCCCTATAGAGTACTAACAGACAATATTTATAATTTATAAAGAAAATGTGAGCTCAAAAGCAACACATATTTTAACATGACAGTCATTATAACTTTTTTTTTAACCTGCTTAAATTTCCATTTTGATATGGAATAGCATTTTTAGTCAATCATCCCCAGAGAGTACGTAAAAAACTTGTGGCATTTTCTAGACTGTATCATGTCTAAGCATCTCTAAATATGATAATGCATGTATGACAAAAATATCACAGAAAACTTTCTTAAAAAATTATTTTTTGACAGGTGGCCTCATTTGGCTTGACAACACCTCTTATTTTAAGTAACTAAAGTATAAGAAAAAGGCAAAAATAAAGAAAGAAAGAAAAAGGCAGATATCTCAACCCAAAAGAGAAAGCTTGTCACTATACACAATCCCAATTTCACATTTTAGAATGATGTGTATGTGTGGAAGGCATGAATATATTTGATATATCATGAGATTAGCAAGAAGGAATTGTCACAGCCATATGAAACTCTTAGTCTCTTAATTTATCTTTGTACCAAGAGCATCTTTTAATGAGACATTTTTGTTTTATCCACAGAAAGCTTAGCCTTTTGACAATGACCAATGTAAATAAAGCCATTGTACATAGACAATATGCATTATATTTATAAGACAAATTTTAGCATCATTTTGACTGGCTGGCAACTTACGTGGAAGTATATCTTTAATAATGATGAAATTTATGTATATATATTTTTTGTATTGTAGGGAAGGCTCTACAGGGTGTTCAGGGTCTCACTACTAGATTGCACTCTTGTGATCTACCTGTTTATAGCCTCCCAAAAGCTGGATTACAGGCTGGAGCCACCATGCCCAGTCTCAATTGCTGTCTCAGGGTGCCCCAGGAGCAGGGCTGGTGGGGCAGGCCCAGGGATCAAACCCAGGCCCCTGCACCTACTTGTAGGTACTTTAGTCCTCTGAGCTATTTGACCAGCCCCAGAAATTTACTTATAAAACCAGATTAAATTACAAAAAAAATCTTTTAAAAATCCAAAATTCCAAATGTAAAAAATAAAAGAAGAATAGTTGAGCTCAAGTAAAGCTGCTCTTTACAGATTAGATAGGCAAACAACACACAGCATGATTCGTTTATAAAATCAGAGTACACTCAGATATATTTGGCCAATCTGAATTATCATATCTCTTTTAGAGTTAAGTTTGTATGTATAAATAGACTCGTCAGAAGTTTTTGTAGGTCAATTAACAGAGTGTCCTTTACTCTTTCTTTCATTCTTTCTTTCTTTCTTTCTTTCTTTCTTTCTTTCTTTCTTTCTTTCTTTTCTTTCCTTCTTTCTTTCTCTTTCTTTCTTTCTCTTTCTTTCTTTCTTTCTTTCTTTCTTTCCTTTTTCTTTTGTCTTTTTAAGACAGGGTCTCACTATGTGGTTCAGGACTGCCTTGAGCTCATTCTTAGCCCAAGCTGGTCTCAAACTCCCAACAATCTCCCTGCCTCGCCCTCAATAAAGCTGTCTTATAATAAGAATCAGAAGTACTAAAGCTTTTTACACCAGTGGAAGCAAGACAGTTTTTAAAATGATACCTAGGCTGATGGTTTATCTGATTGTAATATCCAGCAACACAAGTGTCTTGATTACTCTTCTCTCGTTGCTGGGACAAATACCTGACACCCAAAATGAAGGAAGGGAAGGTTTATTTAGCTCCCAGTTACTGGAGGTTTCAGTCCACACTCAGCTGGCTCCAAGGCAGAGTGGCACATGGCAGAGGATAACCATTCATGGTGGTGGCAAAGAGCAGAGAGGGAAAGGAGGGGCAGCAGCTCAGGCAGCTAGCTGGCCTCTCTCCCCTCCTTTACATTGTAATGCAAATGACCCACCCCAAGGCAGGTGCAGCACCCACACCCACAGTCATCAATCACAAACTCCAGAAGCCGCCCAATGACTGCGTGAGGCTTTGGAAGGACAGCTAGACACAGTCTACTCACTGTTGCTTTGATAGCCGCAGCAGTGTAGTCGCTGCTGAGGGCCGAAACTGCCGTTCTGACAGCTGCGTGTAACTGTTCCCTCTAATGCGACATAAGGATAAATGTAATTTGAACTGTTTTGGGCAGAGGAGGACTCACCACTCTGGAAACTTGGTTCTGAAATTCAGTAGCCTCAGACTCGGTAATAGTGGGTGAGGCTCTGACTAAGGTTGCCTTGGAAACCTGGTTCCAAAGTTGAGGATGAGTAACCTCTGACTCAGTGATAGCAATGCCTTGAGTGCCAGGGGTGTCTGGCTTTCCTATGGGTTCATTTACATTTGAAAGAAACCCTGGAGATAAGACAATGTTGACCACTTTCCCTCTTTCTTATAGTATAAATCCAGTTGAGAAATGGCATCAATCAAGATTTCCCTTATTTGCATCCCCTTTTTTTGTTTAGTTTTGTCAGAGATCGGTATCCCATTGCCATTTAAATATTTTGTATCTGTATATGCAAAATATTTAGGATAGCTATACAGCTACTTTCTCTTAATTCAAGAAAGATTCGTACTAATAGTGTTTGGACAGGATATCATGTCTGCATCTTGTACTATGAATGATCACTACGAAGACAACAATATGCAATGTATTAATTATTATAACTGCCCTACTAACCTGTTTTGGAACTGTCTCATTGCTATTTGTTTCTCAATAAAATTAGTTAAGAAAATAAAAGATTGCCCTTTGCATTAGCAGTCATGCTTAAAGAAGGAAGCATTGCTTAGAACTAAACCATCACTTTATAGTTCCTTAAAAATGTCCCTTTTTCTTTGACTCAGTGCCAATGATTTTAATATCTGTATAGCTTAGTAAGTTTCTTTTGAGTTTCATTTTGCTTGCTATCTCCTGAGCTACCCTTAACAAGTGCTGCAGAACTGAAGCCAGCTTTTTAAAGAGGAGATCTTTGTTTTCTGACATCTTTGTCCACATTTATCTTGTCTTAAGAGTTTTGGCATCTCTGCACCCTCTGCCTTCAGCAGCCTATGGCTTCGTTATCTCTACAGCTTCTATCACCTATGAAAGTCCAGACCCCAGAAGTTTATAAAGTAATTTAGATATTTTTAGCAGAGAAACTATGTCTAAGATAAGCCTCTTTCCTGTCTTATAAAATAAATATTGCAATTGTCATATATACAAGAGCTATCTTCAGAATGAAAGCAAATTTTGCAACACAGCATAAAAGATATATTTTTAAAGCACAAGAGTATTTAGTGCATACTTTATTTTTCTGAGACAAGGCTTTGCTATGTAGTCCAGGCACAACTTGCGTCCTGCTACCTGGGCCTCCCGGTGGCTGGGATTACAGGTGTGCACCACCATGTCCAACTTTCCCATGTGTTCTTAAGGGTAGTGTTTCAGACTTTTTATTTCATGCAATGGTTTTGCCTCATACGGTTTTTTTTATGATGTGGTAGTAAGAACCTAAAAAAATGAGCTTGTCTTCATTTCTAATTTCTAATTTCCTTGTTAGAGAGACCAGGAATGGCTTTCAGGAACATGAGAAGTAGAAAAGGAGAGACGATAAATCAGTCCCTGGATAAATGAGCCGTATACTGCACGACGCACCCCTGAGTGGACTTTGTCTTACTGTGATCTGCCTTATCACAGCAGTAGAGATGGCGCCCCTGAGCCTCGCGCCCCAAAGGCTTCAAGGCTCTTGGACAAAAAGTACTAAAGATAAACATCACCACATGGCTTCCAATAGTCCATGTCCGATGCCAGGGAGCTGCTTCGGGAAACTGTCAGAAAGCAATTAGGAGGAATAGTGTAAGTCTTCTACAACAATGCTAATTACAATGCTAGCAATACTAGCGAAGGAATGCTAAAATGTGACAAAACCGGACGTTACAACACTGAGTAAACCGAAGAGGCCTGTGGGTGACATTCATTACAATGTGCCATGGTCTGAGCTTAACTTTAGTTCTGGCCTCTTTCCTAATTCGGGGCATACAGGGGCCCCTTAGGATGAGGCAGAGATGTGTTGGCCCCATGTCCTTCCTCCTGATCTACAAGGTAGGACTGAAAATTCCCCAAAGTATTAACACTGTACATCAACGCAAGTTTTCCTTCTGTGCTTCTCCGTATTTTGCAAATATTTTAACACTTGAAAGCAAACACTGTTGCTCCCTTTTCAAGTTTCCCTGGGGAACTTTTAAAATGCAGCTGCTATGGGCTCCTGTCCTCTCTTTTTCCCTCCCAAAGCGTAAATAAAGAAGCAGACACCTCTGTGCCTGTGCTTTGTCACAGACCCAACTTTCCCTGTAAGCCAATACACCAACTGGAAGCCTGTGGGTGGGATGGTTGCTGTGGTTGTTATTATTGCTGTAGCTTTTTAGGCTGATAAACTAGGACGAAAGTGTTTCCCTTTTCCAAACCCTCAAATGACAAGCATCTTTGTGGTGAGAAGATGGCCTGACTGTCACTGCCAACAGGAATGGTCCCGAGGACACTTATTTTTAGTTCAGTGTCTGGGTAACCAAGGGCCTCTGGACTCAGACCTGCAGAATCCTGAGCATGGAGATTTGGAGAAGGGAAATGAGTCAGGCAGAGCTCCTCGAGCAGGACCCCCAGTGTTTCTCCAGGTGGGCCATTGAGCTGAGAGGAAAGCTGCACTAGGGTCCGTGAACTACTCCTGTTCACACTGTTTTATTTTACCCAAGATACTACAAAACAGAAACATGGTGAGTCCATTTGGATGAAAGCCAATGCAGACACTGCTAGGGGACTCGTTAGAGCAGTGGGGCAGGTGGCAATACACAGGGGCTGTGGCAGACATCTGTCCCTTTGGCCAGGCAAGTGCCCGCCATGCTTCAACAGAGTCTCAGGGATTCCCTGGGAAGCTGCTATTCTCTGTGGCAGACATGGAGCTCTAAAGTAAGGCATCCTGCCTTCTGTGGGTCATTCAGGGTACACCAAGCTTCCCTGGTTAATTCACTTTTTCCTGGGAAGTCAGTCTTGAGTGAAGGACTCAAAGACTTTGTAGCTAATGGATATCTGCTTTTTTTGCCTACGTAGGGGCCAAACTTCCTGTCCTAGTGAAGCCAGACCCTACAGGCTTTTATTTGATTCTGTAGCTTCATATATATGGCATATGTGTGCATATGTATGTTAGTATTTATTTTAATTGGTATATTTACTTAAGTTAGTTAAGGTTTGCTTTTACTATTTGGAACCAAACAGCTCTACCTGAAATGAGACTCACAGCATATTTCACTGCACATGCAAATTCATGTCTTGTTCTAGACAAAACAGCTTTTCCCTCTCTGAATAATTTAACTTGAGGGAAATGGAGATTTCCCTTTAAAGAGGAACTGTGGCACGCCGCAATTGAAGGATGCGTCGGTGAGATTTTTCTTCCCTTTTCCATGAATGCAAGTGTCATTCTGTTTTCTAATCAGAGGAAGCTAAGAGCTCCAGCCTTAGAGGAACTCCTCAGACAGAAGATGAGTCAGAGGCTTCCCCGTCACCCGAGTCTCACGTGTGGCTGGGAAACACTGCTCTGCTCACCCGTGGTTCCTGCACTAGAAACTACCTGACTCTCAGATACTGATAATACCTGACTGAAGGGCCTCAGACTCTGATGGAAGTACTGGATATCAAAAAGCAAGATTCCCAACAGCGCTAGATTCTGCTCAAAGACAGTATCTTAAGAACTATCTCCCATCCCCAGCAAAATACGGCTCCTTATTACAAATGCTAAGAGGAGAGACTGACACTCAACGGCCACCATTCTCGTCGATGCTGTTACTTTACACCAGCATATGCTTGTGCCCTACTCAAGTTCATATGTTGTAGTTTGGTTACCAAGGTGACTGGAAGGGGCGGAGCCTTGGGTAATGATGAGATCATGAACATGGCACTCATGTGAGAATGGGGCCCTTATAAAAGAGGCCCAGAGAACTGCTTTGCTCCTTCTGCCCTGTGAGGACACAGAAGTGGCACCATCTATGGGAAAGTGGGCTCTCACCAGACCCTGAATCTGCTGACTCCTTGATCTCAAACTTCTCACCCTCCAAACCCAAGACAAATAAATTTATGTTGTTCATGAGCTACTCGGTCTGTGGTATTCATATTTTGCTCTACATCCCAAATAAACAAAGGTGGTAGAAAATATTTCATGTCTCCCTAATAAAAAATTATTTTTTGAGACATCTCTTAGTTCATTTGATGTAACCCATAATCCAGAGAGGTAGGAAAGACCCAAGACCTTAGTCCCACTTGTGGATGTGGATTCCCAAGGGCATGTGGGGACGGTCATGCTAAACCTCACAGTATTACCACTGATGATGACAATGATAGACATGGAACTATAGACATCTTTCTCAGAGTCTCTGCAGATCACAACAAAATAGAAGTCAGTATTTATTGCATGTTTTCTATGTGCTGTAAATTTATTTTAAATTATTCTCTCTTTTTTGAGACAAGATCTCTCCTAATAATTCAGGCTGGCATGGACTCCCTATGTAACCCAGGATGGCCTCCAGCTCATGGTGGTCCTCCTGCCTCAGCCTCCCAAGTGCTGGGATTATGGGCCTGGGCCACCATGCCTGGCTAATTATCTTTATTTTAAAGTTAAAAAAAAAACCCAGGTTTAAAAAAAGATTAAGTGAGAGCCGGTGAGATAACTTAACAGACTAAGCGGCTGCTTAGGCAAGCACCAGGACTGGAATTCGATTTCAGTACCACTGGGATCATGGTAGCACACACCCATGATCCCAGCGCTGGGGAAGCTGAAACAGAAGGACCACTGTGAGTCTGCGCTGCATAGTGAGACCCTGTACCACTAAATCAGACTCGTGGTGATCTGCCTGTTTATAGCCTTCCAAACGCTGGGATTATAGGAGTGCACCACCACGCCCAGTCTCAATTGCTGTCTCAGCATGCCCTGGGGATCCAAATACATTAAAAAAAAAATTTTTTTTTAAAGATTAAGTAAACTTGTTGAACCACATAAATAATTAGAGCCAGGATAGGAATTTAAGCAATCTGCCTGCATAGTTACATACTAGACTAGTAAGCTGTATATAACTTGGTTAGTCCATTTTTAAAGAAAAAGTCCATTAAGTAAGTGGACAGGATCCATAAACCTTGTTCCCTTCTCATTTAACTCCCTACTTGTAACTGTGCCTGAGAGTAAAGATTTCACCCTCACTAGGCAGAAGAGTGATCCTCCCCTACTATTTTGAGCTTATTTATTTTTTATTTTATTGAGAAACAAATAGCAATGAGACAGTTTCAAAACTGAGTAGTAGGACAGTTTCAATAATTAATACATTGCATATTGTTGTCTTGATAGTGGTTAGTACAAGATGCAGACATGATATCCTGTCCAAGCACTATTAGTAAAAATCTTTCTTCTCATTGAATTAAGAGACAGTAGCTGTATAGCTATCCTATTTTGTATATACAGATACAAAATGGTCTTTCATTTATATCCTCTTTTTTGTTAAGTTTTGTCAGAGATGGTTATTCCATTGCCATTTAAATATTGTAGGTGCCTGAATTCATTAAAATGATCCAATATAGTCCACTAGTTCGTAATAGTAGTGGGTTATCCGTAGGACTGGCAATGTCAGAAGTTGTTGACTTGAGAGTTTTACAGCTCAGCACACCAACATGGCCCTACTTTATATAGCTCATTTTCATACTTTTCTGCTGGATGGTTAAGACCAAGACCTATTTAGCAAGAAATGTAGATAGAACTCAAGGGAAAGGGTGTTCAAGTCCATCCTATGGTCCAGATGGCTCAGAGACTTGGGGACATGCTCAGTCCTGAAGCACTAGGAACACTTAAGGCCTTGGCACGTTACCTGTGCAAAGTGAGCTAGACAAACGGAAGTGGTGTCGTAGAAAATGCCAGGAATCTTATGAATCATCTGATGCTGACACCGAGCCGTGTGCATCTCTGCTGTTTCTGTCTTCACAGCACAGGAAATATTAAAATGTGGCAGGAAACCCAGTAATCTAGGCTGGCAAATTCTCCTCAAAGCAGCCTTAGAGGTGTGGGGATGGAAAGCAGACTGAAGATAAACAGATGATCAAAGTTTTGATAATACTTGGCATCATTTAAAATGACACCCACAGTCACGTGAAAGATGCTCTGCTGTGGACAACCTGCAGCCAAGGAATGAATTCAAGAGCCAAGTTCAAGGACAGACATCACCCGCTTTCAGCATCTTCTTCCCTTGCAAGTTCTCTCCCTCCAGCATCCTCTGCCATCAACCACCATCTGTCTCCAGAGCTGAGCTTCTCTCTAGTGGCTTGCACACAACCCTGGGCTGCCTGAGCAAGCCCCTGCTTTCTGTAGAGAAGGAATCTTAAGCTGTGTGTCACCCTAGCTAGCTATTCATTCCTTCCAAGTGATCAACGAATTCATAGCTTTCTGCTATTGGACGATAATGACTCAATGAATTAGCACTTGGAGAACTTTTGCAGCTTGCCCTAACAACAACTGAAGGAATTGTCCCACACTCTGGGAGGTAGGTATAGTGCTTATTTTTACGCTATTCTCACCTTTGAGATAAGATCCTGTGATTATGGCCAGTGTGTCATGTTAGGACTTCAGTCCTCTTCAGCCAGCAAAGGACCCAGTGGGAAGCTTCCCTGTTCTAGGACAACAGTGGAACCTCTTGTGGAAAAGGAAGTGTCATAAGGTTAAAGCAGTCTGGATCCCTGAAGCATCAGTGGAGGACAAGAGGAACAGCTAGGACTATGATGGACTCTGAACATAACTGTAATAAAACTCTTCTATGCTGATCTCCTAACATACTCATGTGATTTGTTATAGCAATGTGAATTAGCATATACTGCTAAAGCTAGTACCTTCTGATTGCCTCAGATTACAATCCATGGTTTGGTTCCTAGCTACTCTTAAGAGAATTATGTGCACTTAGCAGCTCTGTGGTCTCAAAGCATTATTCTACTGGGCTACCATGAGTTTCAGTGTCTTCTTCTATTGGAGAAGGTCACAGGTCTGTTTCAGGTGTAAGTTCTACTTAAATGGCAATCCAAAAATACATCTGGCTCCCGAAAGATAACCACTGTGTGCTACTACAGAGCAGTTTCTCCCTAGACAAATGGAATATGAAAGCCGCAATGCACACATTGTACCCACTCATCTCTCTGAGCAGGGGAGTAAGATTCACAGTTGCTGGTGAGCTAGCATATGCACTAGAGGGACGGAGATTGTCCTAAGAGGAACCACACTATCCTGCAGACTGGGTCAGCCTAGCAGTCTCGGTGGTCCGTATTTGTCAAATGAGAGATGCTCAGTATGGATATCATGCAGCCTTCTCAGAATTGTTTATTATGTGTTCAATTGGATTTATTTTATCTTTGGGGGAAATTCCCAGTCAGTGTGTGAAGGGAAGACTGAATCATCTAAATCAGGCCTTTTAGTAAGAGAATACCTCTTCAACACAAAACCTTTCCGTGTGTGTGTGTGTGTGTGTGTGTGTGTGTGTGTGTGTGTGTGCATGCATGCATTATCCTATTAGTACTGGCTGATCTAAAAATGCACTATTAAAAACCCTTTTCAGTAATTTAGCATTCATATATTTTAAATATAATACATATGTTATTAAACATATTTAGACACAAGTTACAGGAGGTGCTGGGCAGGGATGTATATTTACAGTAACTCCCAGGTTCCTCAACGGCTAGGCATCCCTATAGGATGGGAATAATAAACTAAATATAGGTTGCTTAATGCACATGCATATGGGAATAGTAAACTACATGTAGATCCACAGGAAACCTGTATTTAATTCTATTCCCTCCTGTTTCCCCTACCTCTGCTTCCCTGGGAAGCAGAAACTAAAACAAAAATGGGAGTCTAGAAGCTTCAGGTGAAGGCTTCTGTGAAAAACAAGAGGACTCAGAACTGGGGCGCAGGACTGTGGAGGCCAGTGCGGCCTCTGTGAGCTCCATCAGGCTCCCTGCTGGGCCGCAGTACTCTCCAGGCAGGAGTGGCCAGCTCCTCATGCCATGGCCTGCTCACTATCTGACTGGGGCCATTTCAGTCAGAGGACATCTTAGATGCAAAAGCTGCTAACAAGTGAGGCTGCCAGCTAGCTGTACTCCCCTCAGCTGAGCAGTGAGGCTCGCTGAAGGCAGATCTGGGTGGTTTCTCTCCACATACCACAGCCCACATTTCCTACTAACTCTAGAAGGCAGTTTGCAGTTACCCATGAGGCATTCTTGGAAAGTGGGCCATTTCTTGACCAGAAAGAAAATCACAGTCACATAGGAACATAATGGCATTGGCCAATAGTAAGGTGCTCCTAGGATGTGGGGTTGCATTTATTTAGTTTAAACAGAAACTCCTTCTGTGTGGGGAACTTATAACAAACCAAAGATAAGATCAGAGAAGAGCTTCCTGCTGGGGTGTGGCTGGAGTCTACAATGCCCACAGCCATGGCTGTTGACTATTCACCATGAGAAAGTAGACCATGCTGAGGAAAGTGAAGGAGAAGCAAGAAAATGGCCTGAAACAGTGGCTTCTTATAGGAGGAGGAAGGAATTTATTCCCAGGGTCAAGCCAGAGCAGCTCCAGCCCCTTGCTTTCGCTTGGTTGTGATGGTGTGACCAGCACATAGTATGAAGAAGAGGTCAGGCTGGACCCAGCTAGTGGAAAATATCTGCAAGATGTAATGGGAGAACAGGCTCAGCACTTACTGATCTGGAATCAGGTGATGCACCAGTCAGTCTCCAAAGATGATTCTTTTGGAATGTACCCTGGTAGTCATCAAACAGAAGTTCATACCAACCAAGGAGAGGAGGGGAGGGCAGGGGATGGCATGGGAGGAGAGGGCAGGAGAGGGGAGGGGAGAGATGAGGAAGGGAGAGGAAAGGGGAGGGGAGGACAGTAGAATAGGAGAGAGGAAAGGAGAGGAGAAGACAGGAGAGGACAGGAGAGGATAGGACAGGAGAGGAGAGGAGAGGAGAGGAGAGAAGAGGAGAGGAGAGGAGAGGACAGGAGAGGAGAAGACAGGAGAGGAGAGGAGAGAACAAGTAAATGAGAGCCCTGGAGGACAAAAACAACCCCTACTCTCTCCTCTACTTCCAGCTGCTGGCAGGAGAATAGCTATCCTGATCCATTTCCCATGTCAGGATTCTGTTAAGGGTTTCCCTGAAGAAAGGATGGCTTGGTGAAAGTGAGTCTCATAATGACAGTTTCCAAGCTCTCTCTTGAAAGTTACTGTAAAAGAGTCTCTCAGGAAATTGTATTTCTGCAAAAGATGGTCAGTGTACTTCCTGAAAGAAAGAAGAGAGATGATTGTGTGTGTGTGTGTGTGTGTGTGTGTGTATGTGTGTGTGTAGAGATAATATAGACAACATGTTTGCCAATAATAATATAACATACATAAAAAATTAAATGGATGAGTTAAAATATAATAAGGGGTCTCACATTTTTTCTGGTATCAAAACAACCCCTTATGTAGGAACCCCTACCTTGAAGGAATCCGCTTTTTCTATGATAGAAATCATGTATGAAAAATAAAGGAATGTCCTCTCATTTCTTACAGACACAAATCTATCCTCCTGTTGCAGTATCTTCAGAGTCACTGAGGTGGCTGTGCTTCCCATCCTACCCTATTTCTTCCGCTGTACCAGAGCTAAAAGTGAAGGGTAGGGTAAAAAGCGATTACAGTTAATTACTCAACTGGGAAGAGGGTATATATATTTTTCCAAATCAGATAGATTCTTCCCTTCCTTTCTCTCTAAGCACAAATGAAATTCAATTTAAGCGGAGGTGAGATTTCAAAGATGGACCCCAATCAACACCAACATGGGGAGACAGCGAGCAGAACCACTGACACTTGAATTGTCGTTAATATCTGACAGGGTAACTCTGAAGGTCCAGTGTAAAGGCATCATCTCTGTGAATGGATAGCTCAGAGAGGACAGTTGGAGGCCTGACAAATGCAACACTTGCTAACACCCCAAGAAAGAAGAAGATGTGAGGCAGAAGCCAGATGTGTTTAGGTCATTTTTGTGACTCAGCTTCTATTTTAGCAACTGACAAATAAAGGGCCATTTCCAGGTACACTATGTTGGTTCAACCCTAAACTTGGAACTTAAGTATAGCCCTAAGGTTACTAAAACTGGGTTGCTCCAAACCACAATTATTTCACATGTGTTGGATTGAAAAGAAATAAAACTTAGAAGCCTGCAAAAAAAAAAAAAAATTGAAATGAATGTCTCTGGGTTTCCCACACACCATGCAAACCTCCCCACACTATCAACATGACACAGGATTTCTGCTTCTCTTTCAACAGTGCCTCCCCCTGCCAGAGACCCACTCTCACTACTATTTCCCCAATGTGTTTTCCCACCTTCCCTTCATTCACATTTTTCTCTCTCCCACTCCTTCCCTCCAAATTCCCATCTGCCAATCTGTCTTTCCAACCCCACCTCCAGATGCATGTACAGGCTTTGCCCCAAAACCTCCCCAGTGAGCAATATCTTTTTCTGGGGAGAGTAAGCTCTGACTCATTGCCTCCTTCCTGCCACAGTTTCCAAAACACAGTCTTATTTCACCCTTGTCTCTATGCAGACCTTGATGGGTCTGGGCCACCATGTACATAAACAGGCTCTTGTTAGGGAAATCCCTCCTCATCTCCCAAACACTCTCACTCTCTGTCTCCCTTCTCTTGCCTCCCTTCCAAAATCACTGAAGGAAGCAGAGCTGAAGGAACCAAAAACTTCAGAATATGCTTCTGGAACTTTGATCAACAAAGGAAAACTCATTCCTGCTATTAAAATTCTACTCCAAAACTCATGGAGAAATAGCACTCTAAGGTGGTAGGGCAGTCCATTTCATCTTAGCTCTACCACCCAGGCAGCAAAAATGTATGCTAAATATTGGGTGTGGTGTGACATACCTGGAATTCCAGCACTCTGGGAGGCTGAGGAGAGAGACAACCACAAGTTCAACCCCAAGTTGAGCACCTTGGCAACTCAATGAGACTCTTTCTCTAAATAATAAAAAAAGGACTAGGGACGTTGTTCAGTATAAAAGTCTTGAGATCAATCCCTAGTGCAGGACCAGGGGTAAAGTCTGCTAAAGATGAGCTGAGTCTTTGAGTGAACTAGCTATGGGTGAGCTCTGCCCTTGATCCTGCAGCCTCCAAGAGAATCAGTAGAAGATTTAAATGTGGGTAGTGGAGAAGTGAAGGGTAGCTCATACCTTGAATGGGGAGTATGTGAAGAAGATTCTCAGAATGTTATGTTTAATGCAAGCCTCTTCATCTCCCACTAGATCCATGCCATGTCTTGATTCTGCTCTGCATGGATCTTGTGGGAGATGAAGCAGAATCAAGACATGGTACAGTCAGAGTTCTTCATCTGGGTGTATGTTACAAATGAAAACAGAAGCTAGCCAGCAAAATCATTGAGTTGGCTTCTCTTCCCAAGCTCTTTCCTCTGGTTGCTCTGATGGAGTCTTCCTGTATCCAGAGACTCTCTTTTCTCTCCAGGTTGATTCTTTAGCTCCTTCTCCATCCCCAAAATCAGTTTCCCGATGACTCAGAATGAGCTTGGAATACTCCCGCACAGTCCTGCCTTTCAGATCTAGCTTGTTCCCTTTCAATTTCCAGCAGTGACCCCAGCATGCGATCACAGAACAAGACCTGCATGATGGCCTTTTGATCTGGAAGCAGACGGAGACACGTGCCTTTGTGACACCCCAGAGACAATAGCAGTTCTGCATCATCTTCCTCAAAAACTGTATTGCAAAATTCTTGAATGCATCACACCCGCATCTCACAGAAGAAGAAATGCCTTGTCTTCCAGAACTTCTCCATGACACAGTTTCGATCTTAGACTTGATGCCCTCTAAAAAGAACCTGTATTGGTGCCCACTGAAAGGTCACTTCAGTTAATAAAACAATGAGGACAAAGTGGCACAGGAAGCCCCTGAGTATGGAATGCTTCACCTGGTGGGCTGGTGGGCTGTGGGGAGCCTAGAAACCCTGAACATAGTTTGCTTATTTAGAGACCAGGTCCCACAGAGGGCCTTGCACTCCATGTGGCTTCCGTGTGGCTGCACGGCAGAGCATCCAAGGCTTTTGTAAGCAAGTCCAGTCATGTTTGGGAATTAGCTTTTGACTCCAGGGAGTTTCTCAGCGGTACAGAAGCCAGTTTCAAGTTGACCCATAAATGTTGCATAAGCTCAGTCATGGAGGATCATAGCGCTCCAGGAACCAGGGGCTGATCAATCCCTCTGTCTTCTTCTCAGAACAGTTGAAGGAAGCAGAGTATAAGGAAGTAGAATTTCTAGGACTCAGTTCCTTCTGCATTCTGAGATATTGCCAGATGAAAGAGTGTTTTTGCTGCTAAATAAGTCTCAGGCTCTTACTTAAATGGCATCTCAAAGACACAGAGTAGAATAAAGCACCACTCCCAACCTGTGTTCTCTCTCAGGGCAAGAACCTCTATAAGGAGTCAGTTTTTATTTGAAGAACAATTTCCTTTATATATTCAATTGCCATTGTGTATGCAGTCATGCAGATCTGAAGATACAGAGTCACTGAAGGCTCCTCTTATCTTCAAGAGCACAGATGTTTGAGCATTTCTTTAACCTTTTTTATTCCTAAACCAAATTATGTAAGTGTAACCCTGAGAGTTTCTAAGGAGAAAAGCTCTTTAGAGATAGCTCGGCAGTGTAAGTGTCTGCCTGGCAAGTGCAAGGTCCTGCATTTGATCCAAAGGAAAAAAAAAGGAAAGAAATGAGCCTTCCAGGGAAGGAGGTATAGTAGGAGACCTGACTTCTGTGTGAATCCATATCTAGCACTGCTACCTGTGACAATGGGCAGGCAAGTGTCAGCATCTCAGTATCCTACAAAATGAGAAGACTGAGCTAAATAGTACATGAATATGTAACATAACTCTGGGGAAAGTTAATGTACTTCCTTGGCAAAGTGTGACCTAGAATGTGGCACAAGCCACGGAAGTCAACTCTAGATGAACTGAAACAGACAATAAATAACTTTACTGGAAGAATTCAGGGAGCTTCACAGAATAGACACTAGGGAAGGGGAATTAGTCTTGGAAACGTGCAAAATAAATAGAGCCAGTCAGGATGTAGGGAATAAGAGGCATGATCGGGATAAGCAGGCTGAGGTTCTCATAGTTTCCTCCTCTAGGGCTGCCGCTGTCACCTCCTATTGCTATTGTCATCATCCCTGCTGTATCATTATTGCTATGCCCATCCTATTTCTATGAGTACCTCCAGCCTTGCATCTCATGCATGACACTAGGCCCAACGTGGGAACACCTGATTGCATAAGAACAGGTTACACACACGCCCTTGCTGCCGGAAGCCACAAGAAAGATATTCCCTCTTTCGACCTCCATAAGAGGAGATGGGGCACTGGGTTCCCATCTCACAACAGTGTAAGGAGCTCTCTCCCTATAGAGGAGGCTGGATGTTGGACAGAAACAAAGGGGGAGAGTAGTTAAGGGAGGAAAAAAAGAAGAAAATAAAAGAAAGAAACATTCATCAAATATCTCAATCTTGCACCCAAAATCTAATTTCCATTGGGGATGGTGGTGCGCACTCGTAAGCCTGCACTTGGGAGGCTGGTGCAGAAGGATTGCTATGAATTTAAGGCCAACCGGAGCTATATAATGAGTTCAAGGCCAGCCTGTGTAACAAACCAAGTCCATGCTTCATGTGTTATACAATTCAGGCACCTGTCCTAATTCAAGGATCTGATGTGGCATATAACAAAAACCCTCAGCTCGAAGAACCCAGGTTTGGACTGCATAGCTCTCCTTCCCACACTACTGGGTCTACTTTGGCAAATTCTATCATGATAAGCATATTACTTGCGCTCACATTTATTGATTCTTTAATAAATGAGCATGCCTGTCTGACCCTTTTAAGAAGTGACTCACTTTAACCACCACAGCACAAAGGAAAAGAGATGGTTTGCTCTTGCACCAAATGCACTTGTCCTTTGTGTGATGCCCCTTGCCTTAGGACTTCCAGGAAGAGCTGGGCAAATGAGGAAGACAGGTCAGTCTCAGCTTTGCATTCTCTTGGAGGCCATGAGAGGCTCGTTGCTCCCTGGTGAAGTTCTGGGAATTGAGTAGATGGGTTGGTTTGGTTACTAGTGTTAAGCAGAGCTAACATGCATCTGTGACAAGCAAAGCTTCACCCAGTAGAGGGGTCTGGAGTCCAGGCATAGATTGGTGAGGAGACTAAGGCAAGACCACTGAAGGTGGGCTTGAAGATAGATCACGTCCAACCGGCTCATGATCAATAACTTACAGGTGACACTAAAGAAATCAAAGGGAAGAGATGCAAGTGTGCGGCTGATGCTAGAGGTCAAGCTAGGACTCCACCTAAATAGACATCTGCTGATGGCCATGGCCTCTAAGAAGGGAACCTGTAAGCGGTCCTTCTATGGTATTAGGGAACCTACAATACCAACCTAACAATTGACAGCCTTCATCTAGAAAACATTCCTTAAGCAGAAAAAGCTATTCAAATTTGTGTTTTAAAATGAGCCTCCCAGGGCTGGGGAATTAGCTCAACTGCGTAAGTATCTGCCTGGCAAGCATAAGATCCTGCATTTGATCCCTGTACCAAAAAAAGGAAAAGAAATGAGCCTTCCAGGGAAGGAGGTGCAGTAGGAGACCTGACTTCTGTGTGAATCTACGTCTAGTGTTCCTACCTGTGATGATGGGCGGGCAAGTCTCAGCATCTCAGTATCCTACAAAATGAGAAGATTGAACTAAATAGCACACAAAGATCTTGAGCTTTAGCAATGACTTGGCTGCTGTTAGCACATGTGCATACATACCCCTGTGAGAGCACATGTGCATGCACACATGCACATGTACGCATACAAGCACACACACACATACACACACACATACACACACACATACACACACATCAGTGTTGGATGCAAGTGGGTATTGTAAGAAGAAAGTCGCAGAACCCAGTCCTGGCACGGCATCTCTCTGGAAGAAAAGAACTTTCTCAAAAACCCTTAGTTGTTGAACCAGTACCAAGGGTGTCACATTTAATTTCTATTTCCAAGTATCCTGAACGTGGAGCCCAGCAGAGCTGACAATGGGGGTATTTCCCCCAAATCGAAACCACAGACTGATGGGGAAAACCAGGCCACCCAAGACTTATCCAGTAATGGATGACTGTGGCC
The DNA here is from genome assembly GCA_004027165.1 of Ctenomys sociabilis. Lineage (NCBI taxonomy): Eukaryota > Metazoa > Chordata > Mammalia > Rodentia > Ctenomyidae > Ctenomys > Ctenomys sociabilis. The sequence continues at coordinate 32,943 of PVKA01025349.1, forward strand.
AGAAATAATGCCCTTGACCTGGGTGTTCTGAACAGACAGTGTACAGCCTGAGAACACAGAGCAAGTAGCCTGCAGAGGGGTGGTGGTGGTGGAGGTGGTGGTG
>PVKA01025350.1:0-33052 GCA_004027165.1 Ctenomys sociabilis
AAAAAAAAAAAAAAAAAAAAAAAAAAAAAAAAAAAAAAAAAAAAAAAAGAATCCAGCTGAGGGGCTGGTTTCCAAGATAAGATCTTGCATGAGTCAAGCTGAAGACCTAGAGCCCATGACAATGTCATACACAGTCCTTCTGGAGGCCAGTGGCCCATGACAATGTCTCATGCATGCGTGCTTCGAGGATCTGTGTTGGGAAGGCCCAAAGGTCAGTGGTGGAAGCTAGGAAGTCTATGCCAGTGGGATGAAGGAGCTGTGCCAGCAGGCTGGGGGGTCCACACTGGAGCCAGGACGAGATGCTCAAAGGAAGAACAAGGGCTCCCCTGAAAAGTATCACAGCCAACCTCAACAACAACATCTCTGATGATGTGAGCAGTAGTGTTCACAGTGGGAAAGCCAGTGTGACATGCTCCTCCAAGAAAACCAACGACCCCCAACTCTTCCTCTGCAGTTCTCCTTTCTGTTGGTAACGATCCTCAGGTGAGCCTGCTCCCTCCCCCCGACACACCATGCTAATGCAGTTCAGCTGAGTGATACAAATTGCCCACCGATTGTTAATCTACCACAAAAGCCATTATGGTAAGTGAAGTTAGCCAGGCTAAAAAAGTTATATTCATAGCACATGTATCATTATGTGTCTTGTCTTATAGAAGAAACTGGAATAATATATAAATTAATAATTAATGCCAGGTATGGTGACAAACACCTGTAATTTCAGCACTTGGGAGGCTAAGGTGGGAGCATCTCCATGAGTTTGAGATCAGCCTTGGCTACATAGTGTGTTCAAAGCCAGCCTGAACTACACTGCAAGACCCTGTCCTTAAAAAAATAATAATAACTGAAATAAAATAGATAGCACAGGAAACCAGGAATTTCACTTTTAGAGATGAGAAGGAGACAGGCAGGAGTGGGGAGGACAAAAAGAAGGGTCATGGGATTGACATGGCTTAAGAGATGACAAATGCCTGTACCAACTTTATCATGGAATATTAATACAAACTGATAAAATTTAAAATAAGACTAACTGCCTTGTGCCAGGGGAAGCTGAAACACAGCCTGTGGGAAGGAACTCCTGTCCTCTGACCGCCTTGGGCTGTCCAGTGGTGACATGGTAGATTGCACGACAATTCAAATTCTAGTCCCTGCTAGAGTGATTTATTTGGGGTTCAGCTGTATGTCACATGTCAGCCAATGGACTCTGTAGATCCACAAGAGGCTGCCATGGCCTTGCCTGTTTGGGCTCTTGGTCAATGATCTCAGGATAAAGTGGCCTGATCCCCCACCTGGGACCTGAGGCAGAGCCACCCCCAGGCCTGGCAGGGAGAAAAACACATGCTGGCATAGTTGGTGGCCACTGAGAACTGGCGTTGCTGGCATGTCCCATTGGTGCAGCCATGACAGAGCTGGGACAGGTGGCTCAGAGGAGACCAAAGAATAGGTGCAGGGCCTGCATGCAGCAGTGCTGGGCAGAGATCCAGTAACTGCTCCTGTGACTTCCTGCCATTACCACATTCTCCTTGGTGACTTCCCTGAGCCCTGTCTCCCCTATGTGGAGTCCCTTACTTAACTCTCCCCAGATGACCCAGTTTGTGTGTCTCTTCGGTTTCCTGCCTGGACTCTGACTGATAAAAATCCTCCCAGCCATTCTATAAGGTAAGTGCTATGATCCCCATTTTACTAATGAGAACTGTGACATCCAGGACGGTGGAGCAATTCAGATAGTGTCACAGAGCTGTGAACCAAGGCAGACGAGATTCACATCACCTCACTGTGTGGCTGTAAGTCCATCTAGTGGGTTTGTACAGATGTATTTATCCCTCTCCTTGTTAGATATTGAGATGGTGTTGATAGATCCATTATCACATCTTTATTTGTTTATTCTTTCTACTATAAACAGTGCTGTGATGAGCAGGCTTTATAAATATTTACTCATACTTGGTTAAGCAGATTTCTAAAAATGAAAGAGTGGGATTGAGAGTATAAACTTCTTTGTTCTCCAATCTTTATTTTTAGAAATTTCTGTCTCTCACCTATGAAAGTGATCAGGTTCAACAAACAAAGTCCATGCACTAAGGGAACAAATATCAGGGAACATGAACATCTCTATAATTGCATTCTCTCAAAATACTATGGCCCAGGGTCTGGAAATTTCTCTTTAATACCAATTAATAGGGCCAGGAGTATAGCTTAGCAAGTGCCTGCTTAGCAAGCCCAAGGCCCTGAGTTAAACCCCTGGTACTGGAAAAAAAAAATTAATAGTAACTACTATTTTTCTTGATTAGAAAAACTAAATAGTGCCAGGCATGGTAGCCCACATCTGTAATCCCAGCACTTGGGAGGCTAAAGCAGGAGGATCACCACAGGTTCAAAGCCACTATGGACTACATAGCAAGACATTGTCCCACAACAGCAATGTATACTATAGAAATGCGCGTGCATGCAAACACACACAAAGAAATGCACAAAGTGATAAAGCATAAAATCATTAACAATACACAATTTATACACAGGTGCACATGTGTAACCAAATTGGGTCACACCATGCTTGCATTGGCCAATATACATTGTTAGCTGTGTTGTCATGGCATTAAACATTCTTTCATGACACCAACTGCTTAATGTCCTTCTTTACATCCTTTTCTATGGAGCTAATGCATGATCATTTATTTAGAACTAGACATTGAGGTTGTTTCTTTTAACTCCAGTAACTAAAATTCCTCTGAACATAACTGTAAATGGATACTTACACAAATCTCTGCTTATTCCCTTAAACACACTTTTATATAGTTGCTGGATCAAAAACTGTGCATGTTGACAAGGCCCTGGGTTCCTGCTACAACTGGTTTTATAGAAAACCTGCTACCCGAGCATGTGCAGGAAAAGATACTGCTTTTGTGTTTTGGCTAGTTAGACTAAGTGAAAGAAAGGAAAAAAAGAGAGGGAAATCGTGTTGTTTTTATTTACTTGCAATTGCTTACTCAGAGCACAGGTATTTTATATATAATTTTACTCTCATTTGTACTGCTCTAATAACTTGTCCTTCGCAATTTTCCTGTTAGTGTCTTTTTCTTACAATTTGTGAGAAGTCTTTTGAATTGTGTCAGAAAGGCAGCAAAGGGTTTTCTTCCTATTGTACTTTTTGCAAATGGATTTTTTGTGTAGTCAAATATAATCTGGTTTTATCCTTATGGTATTGGTCTTTTGTGTTATATTTAAAGGCTTTCTATCTGAGAAGGTCACATAAATATTTACTGGTTTTTCTGGTTCTGTTATATCCTTGCTTTTTACATTAAAAGATGTACATTATCAGAAATGTATTTTAGTATTTTGAGAGTAGAGACCTGATTTTATTTGCATTCATATAATCAGCCAGCTCACCCAACATCATTTACTGACTAAATCATTTCTTTAATTACTTATACCACTTTTATCATATACCAAATTTCTTAAATACTTTGGGCTTTTAGATTTTTAAAAAACCTATTGCTCAATCAATTCTATGCTTCTGCACTGTTTCAGTGCTATAATTTAATATGTTTTAATCCTATAATGTAATTTCTCCTCATTATAATTATTCTTTTCCAGAAACTTCTAAACTTGTCTTGGAAGGTAGAATGAATCATTTTGTTACATCAGAAGAAAAAAATCTTGGGCAGGGAGAGATAGCTCAGTGGAATAAGTATTTGCCTGGCAAGAGCTAGGTCCTGAGTTTGATCCCTGGTACTACCAAAAAAGAAAAAAAAAATCTTGTTGTAATGTAGTTCGAAATTGCATTCAATTTTGATCAATGAACTTCGGGGTAATTATTTTTACCATATTGAATTATTCCACTCAAAATAGGATAATCAAGGTTTCATTTGTGTAAGTCTTTTGGGTCTCAAATTACAATTTGTAGTTTTCTTCACAAGGGTCTTTTGCAATTATATGAAATGATGGGAGGACCATAGAGGGTATTTTCAAATTCCACAGAGCCCCAATTAAGGGTCAAAAGACATAGCTCACAGTTTTAGCCAGTACTTAATATCTAGAAAAATTCACACAAACTCTTTCAGCCTCAGTTTCTTCACCATATAAATGCTCCCCCCTTTCAGAGTTTGCTTAGGATCAAAAAATCATTCCAAGGGGTTTTGTATATAGTTAAAAATGAACATATTAAACAATCCAAGCAATTAAGAAGTAATGAGTTTCCATAAATGCATAGAGTGCACCTATCTTTGTTGTTTTATAGAGAAGGTCTCACTCTGGTTCCCAGGCTGGTCTCAAACTCTCGGGCTCATGGGATCCTCCTGCCTCAGGCTCCCAAGCAATTGGCACCATGGGCAGGTGCCGCCACACCCAGCTGAGTGCCTTGCCAAGACTAAGTGACTGTTCTTTCTGGATGCAAAACTTCCAGTGATAGAACTGGGAAAGCTTGGAGTTCAATGGATTCACGGCTCCTCATAGCAATCAGGTCTCCCCTGACTCTCAGGCCAAGTCTAGGACAGAACATGCTCACGAAGCTTCTCTAGTCTGCAAGTAGAGTCATCAGTGGTTGCTGGGAATCTGCATGTTGCTTCGAGGAACTGGAAGCAACATTCAGCCCGAGCGCCGGAGGAACTCGGCGCATACAGGTCTAGCAGAGCAGAATGCGCTTGGTGACCCAGAGCTGAGACACGTGCGGAGCAGCTCCTCGGGCCCCACACGCCCGAGGTTCGCAGGAACGAATAATTATCAGTGGGGAAAAACCATTTAAGAGGCTTTCTCCTAAAATGTTAACCGAAATAATACAAAAAATAACACAAAAGCCAAGATGTTTCTCTTTTTCCTTTGGCTGCCAAGAGCTATAGAGCTAAAATTAGTGCCTAGGACAATTTCAAAAACTAGTTCCCACTTACTCCTTCCACTTCCTTTAATTGGGCATTGTTCTTTCATATCCTGAAATATCTTAGTTTGAATTTCATTTTTAAAAATATTACCCAAAAGATACTTTTAGAAAAATTAGGCTACAAAGAAAAATGTCAAGATAAAATTAAAATTCTTGAGCTTCCCCTCAGATTTAGCCAACTGTTGATAGTTTAGTGTTTTCTCTCTGGCTTTTGCTTTCTGGATACTGAACAGGATGTGTTTTCTAACTTTTTTCTTTTGTGGCAGTAATGGAGACTGAGCCCAGAGGAAACTCATCACTGAGCTCCACCTCCAGCCCAGATCTTGCTAAATTGCCTATGCTGGACTCCATCCTCCTGCCTCAGCCCCCATCAGTGCTGGGATTACAGGTGTGTGCCACTGTGTTTAGCTTATAACTTGCTTTTTTTTTTTTTTTTTTTTTTTGTAGTACAGGGTCTCACTACACAGATGGGACTTATAATTCTCCTGGTTTCAGCCTCCCAAGTGCTGAGATTACAGGCACACGCCACTACCCCAGTCTCACCAGCACACTGGGGATCGAACCCCAGCTACTGTGTTCTGACTGAGCAGGCACTTTAATCCACTAAACTATCTAATTTGCTTTTTTTTTTTGGTCTTTTTTGAAATCACTATGCAGTTCAGGCTGGCTTTAAGCTCCCTTTGTAGCTCAGGCTGGTCTCGAACTCACAACAATCCTCCTGCCTCAGCCTCCCGAGTGCTGACTTTACTGGCCTGTGCCACCATACCTGGCTTCTAATTTGCTTTTAAACCAATATATAATGAAGACTTTTCCATTTCAGTAAATAACTTCCAGACCAGCACTCTTAGCTGTTACATACTATTTTGTTTTATAAGCATGCCTGAGTTTGAGGCCCTGGGTTTTATCCCCAGAACCAAAATTTTCTCCATCTCTCTCTGTCACTGTCTTTGTCTCTGCCTCTCTCTCTCTCCTGCATACACACACACATAAGCAATTTACATATATACCATATTGCTCATGAAGCTAATAGTTGTATAAAAACCCTTAAAGATTAGAAAACTTAAATCAGTAACATATAAAAGAATACTGTATCATAACCAAAGAGTTTATCCCAGGAAAATTAGTGTAGTTGGGGAAAAAAAACCCTGTTCAATCTATCTATGTAATTATATAGGGATCGTTTATTTGACTGGTCTCCTGCCGGAACAGGGCATGAAGGCTTTTAGGTCTAGTTTGTTCTGAGTTATGCAATTATCTTATCATTTCCTCAAGTAAAATCCAACCACTGCAAGCAGTGGTGAAAGTCTATTTTGGTACAATCTCAGTCATTCAGAGGCACTTCCCACGGGAGAATTCCCGAGTTCCAATCCCTTCTTGTCCAGATCTGCTGCCACAGTTCTCTTCTTTATCTGTTTAGCTCTGGTTTTCCAATTGAACATAGAGATAATACTGGTATCATTATTATCATCATCATTATCATTCTTATTCCATAACAATGTAATCATTATCAGGATTGCTGTGATGAATACACAAGAGGCATTCGGCACAGTGTCTGACACAGAGTGGGCACTCCAGAAGTATTTTCTATAATCAGCCACTTTTTCCAGAAATATCCTATCAATGTTCAGTCCTGGAGTGAAGGGGAAATCCTCTGGGAGCACTTATAGGTTTTAACTTAGTCCAGGAGGTTGAGAGCGTCAACCCCTGTTGGAAACAACTGCTCCTATACTCAAGCTTTGTTTTCTTCCCCAAATGCTTTATTCTGCCCTCTAGTGGCCAAGAGGCTGACTGCAGCCTTCAATCCTGTAAGAGCTGCTGGTTCCAACCTCTTCTATTTATTTATTTATTTATTTATTTATTTATTTATTTATTTATTTATTTATTTATTTATGTTTGGCAGAACCAGGGATTGAACTCAGGCCCTTGCTCTTGCCAGGCAAGCACTTATTCTACTGAGCTATCTCCCCAGCCCTCTCCTCTTTTATGGAACAGAATTTTCTTTTTTTTTTTTTTTGGAAGAGAATTTTTCCATGGGGTTTGCAGTGGCTTCAGGATGATTCAAGCACATTAAATTTTTGCATTTTATTTTTATAGTTATTTCGCTGTAATATATAATGAAGTAATTCTGCAACTCACATGACGCAGAATCAACGGGAGCCCTGAGCTTGTCTTCCTGAAGCTAGACGGTCCCATCTGGGGTTGATGGGAGACAGTGACACCTGAGGGGTGTTGCTTATGTTTAGTCTACTCCATAATCTTGTTTTGGTGGCTGTCACTGCAGGAAACCCCGCTTCACAAAGATAGGATGTTGGACATGGAAGCAGGCTTTTCAGTGCTTGTGTGTCTCTCTGGGGACATTCGATCTAGACTTTAATGTAAGAGGGCTGGAGAGATAGCTCAGTAGAATAAGCACTTACCTGGCAAGCTCAAGGTCCTGAGTTCAATACCCGGTACTGCAAAAAAAAAAAAAAAAAAAAAAAAAAAAAGAATGTATGGAGAAATGAAATTGTCTCAAACACACTTTTAAGGCCACCAAGAACTTGATCCTCTCCCAATAGAGTGAAAGTCAATGTACCTGGCTGCCTCCCAAACAGGCCACAGATGTATACCTTTCCAATTTGGGAGTGTTCTATAGTTGGACATTATGCTCAAACTCTTTTGGTATTTTGGTTTTGAGACAGGGTCTTGCCTGACCTTGAATTCACTGTATAGTCCAACCTGGTCTCAAACTCATGACAATCCTCCTGCTTTGGCCTCCCTAGTGCTTGGATTACAGGTGTGTGCCATAATGCCTGGCCTCTTCAAACTGTATGAAAGCTAAAATGGGGGATTGTGCTCCAGCTGGAAAAAACAAGGCCCTGGCTTGGTCTCTTTCAAAGTCTCTGTTAATGTTTGAAACATGTCAGAAATCCCCACGTTCACTAGTCACTTCCAAAATTCCAGTTTCTTTGACTGTGGCAATTTTCTCTGCCAACTTGAACACAGATGTCATTCTCCCCTTAAATGACAGATTGAGTTCAATCAGCAGGTTGAATATGTCACGTGAGTGAGCAAGTTTTGGAACCCACTGTGTAGCACTGAACTGTGTAACCGATGATGACTATTTTTCTAAAAGAAATCTCTGTACCTCAAAATGAACAGAGGTGCAGAAAGGGCATTTACTTTAATGTGGTTGATCATTGTAATCACATCCTGCAAGAAATTATTAAGTTCAGCTCACCAGAATTTCTCTGTGGATGACACAGTATGTGGACACACATGCAGAACCTCTTTGACCCAAGTAGTGAAACCAGAAGAAAGCTGTCCAGTCATGGCAGCCATATATGGACATAAAATGACTAAGTTTTCCTGATATGTAATCATGCAAAGATTTGCATAGCTCTGCAGCCGCAGTGTTGGTTGGCAACAGAAGTGTGTATAACATCCTCATGTGTAGCCTCTTAAAATATATATATAGCACAAAAACAAGCATGGTTTTCTTGTGGCCAAATGCGTAGTCCTGTTCATCTGGATTTCTTCTCTCTCAAAATCCTCTGCTCTTTCATTAGTTCATCTAATTGTGTGCCAGGTGAAAGAGCTCGCCTCTCACCTGGAGCCAGCCCTAAAGGTCCATGACAGATGTACTTAGCATTGGGCAAGGTCAATTCTTCACTAATAGCAAAGGGCTTCTTAGCACTGCCATCAGCCACTGAGACAGGTGCTCTCACAACGCAGGTGCAGACATACTTGGTGAAGCAGTGGTCTTCAGTAACTGCTTTTTACAGAGCTGTAGACTTGGAGAATTGTACACTACCCAACTCAACCATGGCTTGGGGGTAAAATTAAGCTTCTGGAGGGACTCATTTCCATCTGCAGACATATCCAGAAGTTTCTTCTTTGTATTTATGGAATTTACTCTAGAACCTTCTACTTTAGTGTCTCCCCAGGCAGTAAACCATGAAACATCATTAGAGTCACCAAATGAAGCTAGGACAATAAATTGAGCACTGTGTTTATCAGAGAAAAATGCAAATCACTTCATTAATGCAGTGCTTTGCTGTTTGTCAGAAAGTGCTAACCTCAGACCATGTTCCAGTGGCACAAAGAGGCCCTCATGTGTTTCCTTTGGGAAAGCTTCTAAGGAAACCACAGAGTTGTGTGACCCAGACGCTCTGGAAAAAGAAGTAGTAGAAATGCCTTTTCCTTTGTCCCATTTTATCAGGCTTGTCTTGTGGTTGCCTGAAAAATAATATGTCTGCTGAACTAAATTCTTGTCCAAACCACACAATTAACTTCCTCCTCCTCCTTTTCCTTTTCCTTCCCCTCCTTTTCCGGCTCCTTGAAGCTTCTAGAAAGTAAATTTTACATTTTCATTCAACATTATTTCTGTGCCTGCCGTGACTACTGTTTTCAAAGCTTCAAAGCTGGCAACTAATGAATCTGTTTAGAGGTGGAGATCTCCCTGAAGACTGGGACTTGATTGGAAGCAGGGTGATGAACCAATCTGTCCAAGAGCTGCACAGTGCAGCTTTATAATTCCTCACCAGACAATTCCTATGCTAATGCCAGCACTTGGGAGGCTCAGGCAGGAGGATTACAGCGAGTTCAAGGGCAGCCTGGGCTACATAGCAAGTTCAAGGCCAGCTAGAACTACATAGGGAGACCTTGTCTAAAACAAAGAAACAAATAATTCTAATGGTGTTAAACTTTCCAAGAGCCCAAAGAGAAAGGAAGTTTTCAGATACTGTTTTATTTTCCTTTAAAAAAAAAAAAAATCAGCTGGGGAGATGGCTCAGTGGAATACATGCTTCCCTGGCAAGTGCGAGGGTCTGAGTTCAATCCCCGGTTCCGAAAAAAAAAAAAAATCAGTTTTATTGGTACATTTTAGATATACATTATCATAGCCTTCATTATATGGATTTTGTGTCTGTGCATGCTATATCTTGATTCTTCTTTATTTTGTCCAATCTCCTTCCCTCCCCTCAGATACTGCTTTGAAAAAACCAGTATCATATTGACACCAAAACCTGAAAAATGCAGCATAAATAACAAAACTACAGATACATGTCACTTACTAAAAATATGTTTTAAAAAATCCCTAGGGGAAACCACAAACAGTTGTGCAGGCTTGCAATCCCAGCACCTGGGAGGCTGACAGAATAGGAACACAAGTTCAAGGCCAGCTTCAACAACAGAGTAAGACCATGTTCCAAAACAGAAAAAAGATCTGCAGAAGACAAAAACGTTATTTGGAAAAATTCAACATTCATTTGTCTCAAAAATCTCTTATAAAAAAGAGGGATATTTCTTTAGGATAATAAATGTGTAGAGAGAAACCAAAACTGGCACCACATTAAATAGTGAAATACCACAAAAGTCCCAGGGAAAAAAAAAAAAACAAGGATGCCCACATCACCACTTCCATTTCATGTTGTTCCGAAGGAGAAAATCACTGCAATTAGAGGAGGAGAAGAAACAGGAGTATGAAAATTGGTAAGGAAAAGAAAACTTTCATGATTTGCAGGTGTTATGATTGTGTGCTTTGGAAAAGCAAGAGTAAGAAAATGCACTACATTTTCCAAAACTAAAATAAACACACAAACATAAACAACTACTGTTCTGTAAGTATATGACTCAGCCCAGAAAAGAGATGGTCACAAAGAAAGATAAGAATCAAACCAATTTATACTGCAGAAGCCTCCCAAGGTTCAGGTCTTGGTGGGACCACACACCTCTGGAAGTGAAAGAGGACAAAGTAAAGAGAACCGAGGGTAGTTCGGGGCAGAGTGCAGCTCAGGGTAGAGCACTTGCCCAGCAATTTCGAGGCCCTGGGTTCCAACCCCAGCAATGCAAAACACAAAACAAAAACAGAAGAGGCAGCAATTATGAGGCTTGGATACGTGTGCACACACATCTCCACCCACCTCCTTGGTAAAAGATAGGAAGTCCCTCCTCTGGGAAGGAAAAGCATAGATGGGGCAGGAATGCCCACTCCTCCATGTTTGCTGCAGCTACATTCAGACAGAAAGGTGTGAGGATAACCTAAAGGACCACAAGCAGTGTCTTTAGTCATTTTCTCGATACCAAGGAGGAATACTTGCCACCCACAGCTTAAAGGGGGAGAGGCCTATTTTGGTGCATGTTTCAGAAATCTCTGTCCTTGCATGGACAGCAGCCTGGGTGAGGGCGAACTGTTCAAGCTGTGGTGGCTGGGAAGTAGAAAGCATAGGGAGGAGCTGGGAAGGGAAGCACAGCCTTCCGGGCCACTCCCTGGGGTGAGCCCCCTCCTCAGCGAGGCTCCATCTCCTACCAGCCTATAGCTAAATGGCAGCCGCAATTCAGTCACCTTTCATAGCCCCAACTGTCTGAGTTACTTTTGACTTTTGCTGAAACAAAATACCTGATGCCCAACATTATGGGACAAAAGGTTTATTTAGCTCATAGTTTATAGAGGTTTTCTGTCCATAATCAGCTATCTCGGAGGCAGAGAGCAACAGTTCATGGTGGCAGAAAACAGCAAAAGCCACCAGAGCAAAGGGGGAGGGGCAAGCCTCTTTCTTGCCCTTATATTACTTACAGGACACCCACCCTAGGGCAGGTGTGGCACTCACACCACCAATCATAGCACTAGACAATGAACCAATCACAAAGACAGATTCAGCCACTTCCAAAAAGCCCAGCCCCCCCATGATCACATGAGGCTTTGGGGGGACATCCAGACAAAAACTTTAATAACAGCTATGAGCACAGGAAGCTTTGAGGGGACTTGCCCAGCAAGTGCGAGGCCCTGGATTCCAACCAGAAGACAGAGTTCAATTTTTACCAGAAACTGCTTATCTGTGAAAAAGAATATATAAATATGATACTAAAGATGAGAAGAGCAATGTTTAGAATAATTCATATGATCTGTTCCATTGAGATTTTAAGATGTGCTATAATAATCCATGGACTTGGAGTGTGGTTTAGAGTTAGAGCACTTGCCTAGTACATGCAAGGTCCTGAATTTGATCCTTACCACTGAAAAAAATCATTATTAGTAATAATTAGTCATTGACAATTGAAACTTATTGATAATCTGTTAGGAGATAGCAATCACTCAGTGCCTCCTGCGTGACAGACTTGTTTACACCCCATGAACACGCTATGAGCAGAAACTGTAAGGAAATTAAACCCAAAGGTGTTGAATAGCTCTTCTAACGTCACTCAGCAACTGGAAGAGCCAGAATTTTAGCACACATACATTGAGCACATGCTGGTGTATACTCATGAATCATTTATGGAGAAACACACCCATTCCTTAATTCCTTATGTCTGCACAGTGGCACTGAAGGTCTCAGGTCTTTGACTGAGTTCTCTTTTACAGGGTTGGCAAATAAAATACAGGACATCCACTTCAATTTGAATTTCAGAAAAAGAACAAATTGATTTCTAGAATGTCCCATGCAATATGTGACACACTTACAATAAAAACAAGTTTTTGTTATGTCTGCAATTAAAATTTAACTGAGTGTCCTGTATTTCCACTCGCTCCATCTGAGAACCCATTTTAGATAGCTCTCACATGGCAAAGCCAGCAGTACCCTTGGTTCAACCACAGTGGAATATTAGCTTCTAAGCAATGTGCTTTATCTGAGACAGCAGCATTTCCATAGGTGTCCTAATACTGAAATGACTCCATACAGTGCTGAGGTATTAGAGGTAATTCAGGAACAGCTGTGCCTGAAGCTCTGTCTTCAGTTGATTTAATTTTTATTTTTAAATTTTTGAATGAAAAGGGGCCATCAAAGCTCTACTTGTGGCCCCTAAAAGAAATTCCCGTGAGCTAGGCCTGGCCTGCTGTCCTCAATCCCCTTCTACTACAAAGCAAGCAGAGACACTAATAACTGTCTGGGGCCCTGGATTCCACAGCCCTGTGTCTGCTAACCCAAGAGGATTGTGGACGAAGGGGAAGGACTTGGTCTCTTGCTTTAAGCCTTGAGCATGTTCCTTTTATATGTGGGTCACCAGCTGCTTATGGAGCCTAAAACAACACCCGGACATCAAGTACTTCTGAGGCTCAGGCTGTGCAACGCGGTTGTTTAAATCAATGTAAGCTCTGTTAGAACAGAAGCCCTCCAGGGATAGAAGAGGCAAGCCCTACGCTACACTGCGGAGACCAGGCCTGGGCACGAGCGGCCCCTGCAGGCTCTCAGCATCATTGCAGGGATACAGGCTTCTGACGGGGCAGGGTTTTTGCCAAAGGCCAGTCATTTGTAAAACCACCCTAGTGGTTAATGTTTACACACTGGCTAGGCTGCTGGCCTTTTGCCTGCCTGGAGCAAATTGCTGAAGATCCAGCTGGTACTTCTGAGAGAATTCAGCTCCTGCTTTCTCAAGAAGATACCATCAAATCCCTGGCTAGGAAGCCCCTGAAGAGAGCTGTGGGCATACTCAGGGTGGTAAAGCTGAGAGAGCAGGCTAGTGGACACATGTTGATTGTACAGGAATGTGCCTCGCCTGGCCTGGGCACGGGGCCAAGGTGGTTATTTAACAGCCAGCGTGCCACCTTCCCAAGTCCTGGGAGGTTGGCCGTTCACTGCATACTGTAGTACCTGGAGGCAGCAGCCCTGCTATGGCTAAAGGGTAGATTATATTTCACTGCTGTACAGCCCATCGGGCCCCCAAGCATGGCCTCCAAACAATATTTAATTCAATAAAAGCAACTCTCAGGAATCTGTGTACAGTATAGCATACCTGATTCATTCGTATTTGCTCTGGAAATGATTTCATAGCTTGTTTGATTCAAGAATGAGTTTATTAACTAAATGTAAAGTGACACTCTCAGTTTGTTCATTTTTCCTAAGAAGCAAATAAAGGAGGGATGGACCCCTCATTATACATCTGAGGATAGTGCTCTTGTGATAACTGCTCCCTGTCACAGAACTCCATGGTAGCACGACCAATGGAAGAGGCTCATAAATAAATTAAGCCAAACCCACAGATATGACTGGCAATGCCCTTGAGGAAGAGGGTTGATGAGTACAAATAAGGAGTTTTAAACTTGGCTTTGATAAAGCACAAGAGAAGGATTGGAGCAAAGAAAGGAAAAAGAATTAGGAATTGGTAAAACTAACAAGTAAGGGCCGCGGAGATACCTCAGTGATCTAAGCACCTACCTAGGCATGCGCAAGGACCTGGGTTCATCCCTGGTACCACAATGCCATGATGGCCCCTCACGGTCGAGCAGAGCCAGCCATCACCAAGACCAGGCATGGTGGCACATGCCTATAATCCCAGTACTGGGGAGGCTGAGACAGGAGGATCACTATGAGTCTGAGCTCCGTGGTAAGACCCTGTACCAAATACATAAAATTTTTTAAATATTAACAAGTAAGTATATGAGCCTAAAATGAAAATTTCCTCTGCCTGCTGGGTTCCATACAATGTCGGTGACCAACCTAGATGCTCACTGAGTTATCTCCCCAGCCCCTAACTAATACTAATTTAAAACACTCAATTATACAGTATTTCTAGACTGTAAGGCTGTCAGCCCTACTAGAGAGGGTTCAACTACTGTTGCCATCAGCACAAGTGACAGTAATAATTGCCATGTGTAAAAAGCCTAGAGATAATTAGTTCTTTTTTTTTTTTTTTTTTTTTTGTCTTTTTTTTGAGACAGGGTCTCATTATGCAGTTCAGGCTGGCCTTAAGCTCACTTTGTAGCTCAGGCTGGTCTTGAACTCATAACAATCCTCCTGCCTCAGCCTCCCGAGTGCTGGGATTACAGGCATGCACCACCACGCCTGGCTAGAGATAATTACTTCTCATCTACCATAAATGTGATTAATTGATCCAGGTTGGCAGCCTGGGAATTGTGCTTTGGCGGGTTTTGACTGCGGCACCATACTCGATAGCTTCTCTGACACCCATGAAAGACTGGACAGTTGTACCACCCGTGGAAAAGGCTAAGTGTCTTCCTGGAGAAATCTGAGTAGACTGAGAGGAAAGCCCTGGAGCTACTGACATCACAGGTCGGCCAACAGAACACCCAGAGAGATCATCCTACACCAGATTCCACAGCTAAGTTCCAGCCCTGGTTTCAGAGTATCTTGTCAGGCTTTTTAGACACCCACACTTAAAAATGAGCCAATAAGCCGGGCATGGTGGCGCATGCCTGTAATCCCAGCACTCGGGAGGCTGAGGCAGGAGGATTGTTGTGAGTTCGAGACCAGCCTGAGCTACAAAGTGAGCTCGAGGCCAGCCTGAACTGCATAGTGAGACCCTGTCTCAAAAAGACAAAAAAAAAAAAAAAAAAATGAGCCAATAAGGGCCGGGGAGATGGCTCAGTGGAATAAGCGTTTCCCTGGCAAGCGCAAGGGCCTGAGTTCAATCCCCGGTTCTGCAAAAATAAATAAATAAATAAGAATGAGCCAATAACCACAGATGACAGCCTCAGATGAAAATGGGGACTAAAACCAATGAAGAGGGACAAAAAGGAAAGAAACCAGGACAAAGCAGAAACTACAGGAGGGAAGAAAATGTCACCAGTAATAACTAAAACACCCTAGTCACATTTGAAATCCTTATAGAAATAACACATTGAAAGCACAAAATAAGAACATGTTCTTTAAAAGAGAATAGTCAAAGAAAAAACTGAGCTCCTGGAAATAAAAACCAGAAAGGAGAAACAAAGCACTCATTTAAAGGATTAAAGATAAAGTCTAGGAAATCACCCAGAAAGAACAGCAAAGGTCAAATGAAAATAGGAAAGAAAAGATAAGAAATGTAGAAGATCAAACAAGGAGTTCCAGGAAGAAAGAAAAAAGGGAAATAGGAGAAAACACTATTTATAAAAAAATTATTTTTAAAAAATTTCCAAACCTTGAAGATGTGAGTTTTTTTTTTAATTGTGTTTATTTGTTTGACACAGGGTCTCACTATGCAGTTCTGTCTTGTAGTGATCCTCCTGTCTCAGCCTCCCCAACACTAGGATTACAGGCATGTGCACCACGCCTGGTTTTGGTGGCTGGCACAGCACGCCCAGGGGTCCTGGACCAGCACAGCACGAGGTACTGGGGATTAAACCCAGGTCCTTAGGCCTGCCAGGCAGGCATTTAGACCATGAGCTACCTCCCCAACCCAAAGATGTAAGTTTTATAGTTGTTAGAAGCTACCGAGTACCCAGCACTAATGGATAGAATGCATCTACATCAAGTCATTTCATTTCAGAATCTTGGGAATTAAAAAAAAAAAAAATCATTTAGGTTTCCAGAAATAGAAAAACAGACCATAAATAAAAGATGAGAATCAAAAAGACTAGATTTCTGAACAGCAATACTGGAAGCTACAATGCTACATATTTAGAAATCCCTTCAAAATTCTAAAGGAAGAGCTAGGTATGGTGGTGCATGACTATAATCCCAGCATTCATGAGGCTGAGACAGAAAGGTTGCTGCCAGTTTGAGGCCAGCCTGGGCTACACGTGAGAGCCTGTATCAAAAAAAAAAAAAAAAAAAAAAAAAAAAAAAAAAAAAAAAAACCTACAGGAACATTATTTCCTTTAAATCTAGAGTTATCTAGTGAGAGAGTAGAATACAGATAAGTGGATAACTGCAAGGCCTCAAAAGTGAATTTCTCATTCAAATTTTCTTAGGAAGCTATAGGAATAAGGGCTTCACCAAAATGAAGGTGAAACCAAGAGCTAAGAAGACAGAGAACACAGTGAATACGAACTTCCACACAGGAGGGAAGAGGAGCCCTTAAGGAGATGGAGACAGCGGATACTAAAGGGAAAGAAGTGATTTCAAAATGTCACCTGTGTACCTGGCAAGGTCTGTAGGGCACAAAGCTTAAACAATTCGGAGAGCATCTTTAAAATAACAAAAATGAAAAATTACAAATACAAAATTGGTATGAAAATGAATATACATTTTGACAACACAGGAGGAACTCAAAACATTATAAAATCATAGAAGCTGACCAATACCATAAGCATCACAAATCCAGAAAACAGAAAACTGTAGAGGGAAATCAGTGACAAAAGACACCAACTCAGCTATATGCATTTGGAAACAAAACCACACTTCCTATGTGAAAAAACAAATCACAAGAACATTAGAAAATACTTATAAATGAAGGATAATAAAAACGCTATGAACCAAGATTTGTGGAATGCTATTAGAGCAGTACAAAATGGGACAAGCACTGGATGATAAACCTGTAGGTTTTGGTTCTCACACCAGCAGAATCATTAAGGAATCTGAGAGAAATGCAAATTTCAGGGTCTACTCAAAACTGACTGAGAAATCCTGATTTCTAGGACCTGAAAAATTTGCATTTTGCCAACATATTACATGTGTTCAAGTTTGAAAACTACTGTCTTAGATGTACATATTGAAAAACAGAAGGGCTGGCCAACTAGCTCAGTGGATTAAAGCGCCTGCAAACAGGCACAGGGACCAGGGGTTCAATCCCCAGACCTACCTTGGCAGCTCCACCCCCAAGGCACACTGAGACAGCACTTGAGACTGGGAATAGGGGCCCATGCCTGTAATCCCACCTCTTGGGAGGCTGTAAACAGGTGGATCACTAGGAATCCGATCTAGTAGTGAGACCCTGAACACCCTGTAGACCCTTCTCTAAAATACAAAATAAGAAAAAGAAGAACAGAATGGTTAGTACTTCAAGTATCCAACTCAAGAAATTAGCAAAACAAACATTTAAGTCAACTGAAAGTAACAGAGGCAATAAAATAATGCTAAGATCAGAAATTTTCTTTATTTATTTTAATGGCTTAAATTCAGTGTCAGGACATTAAAAAAAAAATATTATCTTTGCTTCCATGTTTGACAATCCCAGTTTTCCTTCAGGCTGATTCCACCAGTGAGTGGATCAGTACAAGAGAGCTGGTCAAGAAAAATATATATAGAATCAACTTCAATGTATCACATTAGATAGATTTGTGCAGATATGCACATACATCTTTTTCTGAACACAGCCAGAAAGTGTTAAAATGATTTTTGGAATGGAAAGGGGTTTGGGAATAAGAGAAATGGAAAGTATTCCATTTTCTCTTTTAAAAATATCCTTATTGGCTTTGAGTTTCCAATATTATACATAGGTTATTTTTAAAATGAAGAGAATTGGACTGTGCTATTACAAGTTATTTTTATTTCCTCTTTTGAAAACTTGGGTGGTACCACTGTTTTTTTAAATAAATAAATAAATAACATAGACATGTCCCAAACGTGGTCTGGGTGAGAATTTGTCTTTTTCTATGCGTAATTCACAACTTCCTTCTGGTAATAAATTAGCATATCTAATAAAATGTGTAAGTTTGCCCAAAAAAACTCTAAATAAACTGAGAACTTGTTCTAAGTCTAGTTGCCCAACTGTCAAAGAGTCTAATTACCTTTAACCATTTTTTTTGCATAATAACAATGACTATTTCTATCCAATATCCTTATCAAGAGTAAGTCTTAATAGAAGAGTAAATATTAAACTGGCTTGTTAAAAATTTTTTCTTTTACAGGAAATTCTGAAATAGTCTAACCAGTGGCCATAACTAAATTACTTACTAAATTTAAAAATATTTATTTAATGTGTTTAGTACAGAGTCTCACTACACAAATCGGACTCGTAGTGATCCTCTTGTTTTCAGCCTCCCAAGCGCTGGGCCAATCGCTGTGTTAGTGCACCTCGGGGGCGCATGGCACGCCAGGGATCAAACCCCGGTCCCGGCATCTGCCTAAACAGGCACTTTAATCCGCTGAGCTATCAGGCCGGCCCTATTCATTCATTTTTGAGACAAGGTCTCACTATGTAGTCCAGGGCGGCCTCAAACTCACAGCAGTTCTGCCTCAGCCTCCAGATTGCTGGGATTACAGGAGTGCAGCATCATGCCCGGCTAAAAGCATGTTTAAAACGTTAACAAATGTAGGTAATATTCACCTCAGTTACTAGTGTAAGTATGAAGGTGTGATGCATGACTGGGCATTGGAACTACAGAAATAGAACGGACAGGCATCAACGGCCTACCGTACAACAGACTTCGAGAAGTACTTCAGTGTCTACCGCGCGCCAGGCACTGTTTTTCGATCTGCAGATATCAAAACGAATAAACGGTATTGGGGAAATGAAACTACAATTCTCACTCTGATCTTGTTCTGCCCCTCTCCGCGACGAGGGCTTCTTTCCTCCAGTCCCCGGCCAAGATTCTAGGTGTGTGGAAAAGCCCCGCCCCATTTGCTCCCTTTCCGGACTCCGACTAGCAGATGAACTACAATTCCCATCATGCCAAGCGAGCCCCCTAAGGATGTGCCCCCCTTTGCGCGCCTTGACGACTACAGTACCCAGAATACTCTGCTTCCCCCATGGGTGTTTTTACCCCTTTCACGGTGCGGGACGCGGTAGTGGCTAGCGGACTGGCAGGCCCAGGGCTCTCTGTGTCCTTTCTTGGGTCAGGGACTAGGCAGTGACTTGGCTCCTGGGCGCTGTGCCCGGGAGCGAGCGCGGGCGGGTGGCCGCCGTCACCCCGGCGAGTTTTCGTTCTCCTTCGCTTCCCTCCCGCTCCGAGCGCAGCGCTTGGACGGCCCTGGACCGACGGCCCGGTGCACGGGTGACCATCTCGGCTGCCAGGGCGGAGACCAGGCTGCATCGCCGGGAGTGCGGGAGCTCTGGAGACGGAGACGAGAAGCAGCAGGGAAGATGGCGTCGGAGCTGGATTCTGAGGTGCAGGCCCTCGACCGTACTTTGCTGGAATGTTCGGCCGAGGAGACTGCGGGGGTGAGTGGCGGGGCAGGGCGGGCCGCGCCCAGAGAGAACTGGCTCCTGGAGACTCCATGCCAGCGCTGGCTGGGGTGACGACCGGATCCGCGGGAAGGCCACCGATGCAGGGGCCCCTGGAACTGTGCTGTGCCCCGGCCACCTTCCCATTTGCCTGGCGAACCCGCGGCACTTGCCGAACTTTCTCCTTCCCCGCACACACCTTGAAGTCCCCGCCATATGGGCCTTTGCCCTTTACACCAGCCCTTGGAAGAGGGGAGGGAAAGAGACGCCTCCTAGTGTTTTCAGAGTAGCTACCCCACTTTACCTTCCTGCTTCCTTTTTCTGGAGTGGTGCCGTCAGTGCCTTGTCCACTGAGGCACGCCACCCTACCCACGTACCGACTTTGTTTCTGGGACTACCCATTCAGTGCTTGTTACTTTTCTTTCCTTCTGTTTTTGCACAGATTGAGTTAGTGCACTATTGGTGCATATGTATGGAAATTACACTATAAGTGAGCACGAGAAAGTAAGAGTGGAGGCTGGAAAATTAAAAGTTTTTTTTAGTAGCTGTGTAAAGTTAAACAGAATGAACGCTTTGGTCAACAGATACAAGCTTAGTGAGAGTTGGTCACAGCTAGATAGGACCCACACTTAAACCATTCAAACTCAGTATGTGATGTAAATATGCTAGTGTAAGTTGTGAAATTGTAAAATTATTATTTAAATAAATTCAGTGGCATTCAGAAAGATGCCGCTGAATTTATTTAAATAATAATGACAGGGAACACTCCACGGTGAGTGGGAGTGGACCAAAACAACTTGGACCCTGCTTCTAGATCCTCCACTTTAAGCTAGGAGGAACTGTTAAACAAGTCAGCAGTGTAAATATTCCCAACAAAATGTGTATGGGCGGCTCTGGGGAGCTGTTGATGAGGGAGTAGTTTTGTTTGAATGAACTTGTGAAGGTCAAGTAAAAATGAATGGCAGGAATAGAGGTGAAAAGTTTAAAGAAATAGTGTTGAGTGATGAGCTATCTTTTGTTTTTTTTAAAGACTAACTTACTTGTTCGATCTTTTTTCATTTATTTTCAACTTAATTATTGCACAATCCAAGGTTTTTCAGCCCCATCTGCCCTTGTTTATCAGAGAGAAGAAAGTGAAAGTCATGCCACAAGTAAACAGGAAAATAATAACAGCTACTCACTACCTGTGTGTCTACAGCAACAGATGTCTGGTCTGTTTATCTTAAAGCAGTATTTTGATTCTCACTGAATTTTGTGTGTGTTGGCCCAGTGATACAGGCTGCATCTTCCATATTTGTCCTTTTCTGAAAGTCAGGTTATTCAATGGTTAGCGCTTCTCTACTTTCTTGAGGTTCCTAAGGGAACCAGTTGTAAAAGCAGTGCTGGAAGCCATTGATTTTTTTTTTTTTCCAACAGTGACGATTGAACCCAGGACTTTTATGTTGAGCTAGGTCCTCAGCCACCAACCCCTTTTTTTAAAGAACTTAAGGGGCCGGGGAGATAGCTCAGTAGAATAAGCACTTGCCTGGCAAGAGCAAGGGCCTAAATTCAATCCCCAGTTTCACAGATTAAAAGAAAAAAAAAGAATTTAAGCAAGGGTCTTTCTGAATTGCTAAGTTGCCAGGGTTGTGCTCAAACTTGCAGTCCTCCTTCCTCAGCCTCCTTGCATGTAGAATTACAAGTGTGCACCACCACACCTGGCTTGTGCTCTTGAGTCTGTGCAAATTCTTAAGCAGACATTTGAGGGAAAATTAAGAGAAATAGCAAAAGACTATTAATTTGGACTTGAGTCTTCATAGTTTTAAGTTGTTGGGCCTGTGTAGGGTTTTTTTTGTCTTTAAAATTTTAAACAGTTTCTTGGAAATACAATTCTCATGCTGTGTACAAGTCAGTGGTTTTTAGTGTCTTCAGATTCTGTAATTTTATGTTACTAGTCAATTTTAGGATATTTTGATTGACCCCAACATGAAATTGCATGTAGAACAGCAACACTTCTTTATTTCTAAGCTTCCAAACTCAATAACCAATGATTTGCCTATTCTGGACATTTCATAGAAAATAGAATTATACAGTATATCATCTTATGACTGGCTTCTTTCAGCAGAATGCTTTCAAGGTTCATCCATGTTGTTGCATGTGTTGGCTCTTTATTCCTTTTGATTGCCAAATGATAACACACTGTGTGGGTAAAGCACGTTTTACCCATTCATTAATTAATGGGCATTTGGATGGTTTCTCCTTTTTTGGATATATGAACCATGCAGCTCTGAGCATCTATATACAGACTTTTGTGTGGACATTTTTATTTCTTTTGTCCGTGCACCTAGGAGTAGAATTGCCAGGTCATATGTTAATAACTCTTTTGAGGAACTGCCAGACTTTTCCAGAGTGGCTGCCTCATTTCGCTTTTCTACCAGTGGTGTGAGTGTCCAGTGCCTTTACATTCTTGCCAGCACTTGTTTGTGTTTGATCATAGCTGTTCTATAGGACATGGGTGCTTTCTCATGATTTTAGTTGCCATTTCCTTAGTTGCTTCTCATATTGAGCATTTTGTGAGTTGATTAGTCATTTTCTGTATTTTTTTGCCCTTTTTTTTTGTATTTTTTTTCGTAAGGGTCTACAGGGTCTCAATATGTAGTGATCTACCTGTTCAATCTCCCAAGAGCTGGGATTACAGGCTCTGGCCACCACGCCCAGTCTCACTGGAATCGAACTCCTGCTGCTTCTCCTGCCTAAGCAGGCACTTTAATCCACTGAGCTGTTTGGCCAGCCCTGCCCACTTTTATTTAGGCTTTTTGTCTTTTATTACTGAGTTTCTGTAGTTTTGTTTTTAGTTGTAAATATTCTTTTTACTTTTTCTGTAAAGCTTAGTGGGACTTGTTTAAATTTTTTAATTGGCTCCCAAAGCTGTATTGGAGCACTAGTGTTTCATGATTAACTAGCATGTTGCTTATACTTGTTTGAAAGCAAAACTAAATGTAGTTAAAGGGCATAATTTTATTTGACTGTAAAGCAATAATTTGATACTACATTGAAAAGGCTAGCCTCTAGAGATTCTTTCCTTTTTCCATGTATTGTTCTTACACTCTATCCCAAGGCGTAAATTTGGCATTCAATAAAAGGAATGCTCCTGGAAACGTTGTCATAGCATATTTACTTTAGTGGAATGAGTTGACAGTTTCCTTACTTCCATTACTTTTATTCAAAAGTAATAAAGAGGGCTGGGGAGATAGCTCAGTAAAATAAGCACTTACGCCTGAGTTGAATCCCTGGTTCCACAAAAAAAAAAAAAAAAAAAGAAAGACTAAAAAATTGGACATTGAAAATAAATAAATAAGAATTGGACATTGGCCCTTGGATGCATCCAGCTAAACTCTTAGCTCAGAGTAAGATTCTGGGTTTGCTTGTTAGTAATTCTTTGCCCTCTACTAAAAAAAAAAAAAACAAAAAACACCCTACATGTGGGCATGGGGAGGGGGGCACACCTGTAATATCAGCACTCAGGAGGCTGAGGCAGGAAGAGTGCTTTAAGTTTAAGGACAGCCTGAACTACATAGTGAGGCCACTGTCTCAAAACTGCAGGCCCCATCATCTTGTGCTTTTGTGAGCATAGAGTATGTGCATATGTTCATACTCATGAACACAGTTTTGATGTGGAGCCAGTAAAGGGAGTGAATCTTTAAAATCTTGGAATTGTCTGACAATATTTAGCTGCTTTCCTGCCTACAGAAGACAAAACCAAAGGATAACAATGTTTGAATTTGGTTCTAAATTTCCATTCTGTCTCTTACTTTAGGAACAAAATTTTTATTAAAAGTTTCAATAACATGAAATTAACTAAAATGTTAATATATCTCACATCATGAATATTTAAAATGTGTTATTTTTAGAAGAAGAAAAGTAGGCTGAAGATTGTAGAAGTAATAGTTAAAGTGAAGACTTTTGTGTTGACTTCTGGTGCTATTACTTAAACATACATTTCTTAACAAGGATGTAATTGGAGTTTAGGTGATCCACAAGTAAACATTTGAATCTGTGAGTTATATTAGCAGTTTACTAAAATTGCATTTTAGTAAAAGTGAGTCATTTCATATTTTCTGATTTTGTATTTTTTAGAGTCAGAATGACTTATACATTACCCAAAGCAGTGTATGGAACAATTAAGTAGACACAGATGACAGAAGAGACAGAGATCAGTGGCAGAATAAAGGAAGGGACAGAAAAAAGCAGGGGCTTGGGATGTAGCTCAGCAGCACAGCATCTACCTGGTAAGTGTAAGGTCCTGAGCTCAATTTCCTGGGCCAGAAAAAGAGCAATTGGAAGGGTGCCTTTCTACAGCTTTTTAGGGTTAGTTGTTAGAAACTGATATCTGATTTAGGCTGTAGTCCTGGATCTCCCTTTTTATGCTTTCATTAAAGCCCTGTGGAGGCTGAGCATAGCATTGCATGCCTGTAATCCCAGCACTCAGGAGGCTGAGGCAGGAGGATCACCTAAAGATTGAGGCCAGCCTGGGCTGCATAGTGAGATGCTATCTGAAAAAAAAAAACCAAAACCAGTGGAGCATCTTTCTGGAATGTTAGTTATGTGATAGTAATATAAATATACTTACAGTCATTTAGTTTTATTGTGTTCACTGAGACCAAATCCTACTTTATGGGAAAGGGAGGTAGGTGTGAGGATTGGACTGAGAAGACATCTTACAGAAGTGAAACATTGAGATCTGGAAAATATCTTTGTGAAACTTTGAGAACCCACAGAGAAAGACAGAACATTGGAGATGGGAAGGAAAAAATGAAGGCTTTTAAGCCACATCAGAGGCCTAGATAGGTCTTCAATGTAATGGGAATTTGACCAGATTAGTATTTTTCAAAAGTTGCACTGGTGGTGAAAGTAGAAAGTGGGTTGCAGAGGAGCAAGGCTGGGGTAGATAAATAGCAATTAGCACATGGTTGTGCTCTGCCTGGTAGATGGGGCTTGGACTAGGACAGTGGAGAAAAAGGGAATGGATTCAAGAGCTATTTGGTGATCCTGATAGAGAAGGTGTCATGATTGAGTGTTGGAGTGAGGGAGAATGAAGATTTCCGATTAAATGCCAAGCTAGGGAAATGAAAATAACATCCTCGGGATGGGAGGCTGGAGGGATGGCATCCTGAGTTCAATTTTCAATATATTAGATTGGTACCTGTGCGATATCTTATTAGTTGGGTTAAGGGACAAAAAAGTGGCTTTTGGGGGGTTTTATTTGTGCTCGGGAGAACAAAAGGGAAAGGGCTGAGAAAGAGGTTGAAGCAGGAAAGAAGGCTTAATGGACAGGTCATGTAGAAGAGACCACTTAGTTCTTAGAGCTGTAGCTGGTGTGCTTGCTGCTTGTGCTCAATGTGTGTGCTTTCGGGCACACAACCACAGTCTCATCAGAACAACTTCTGGTCATTAGTAGAAAAGAGAAGACAGCTGAGTTCCAAGGCTAGCACCTGACAGGAGGAGTTTTTACAGCTTCCCTGTAATACTTAGAGATGGTTCCTTCAGGAATAATTATGAGGAGCGGGTCTATTTAATATTAATTCCACTTAGATTTTAAAGTAGAATTCTAAAATACTTGGTTTTTTAATCAATAGAATTTCTGTTCATGGTGTCATGAACAGCATATGACTTTTATCACTGTGTTACCTAAAGTTGGGTAAAATTGTTCAAATTAGCAGTTTACTGACATAGCTTAAAACTTGTTTCTCTTTTTTTAAAGAAATGGCTGCAAGCAGTTGACCTCACTAGAGAAGTATACCAGCATCTAGCCCATTATGTACCCAGAATCTACTGCAGGGGTCCCAACCCTTTCCCACAGAAAGAGGACATGCTGGCCCAGCATGTTTTGCTGGGCCCGATGGAGTGGTACCTTTGTGGTGAAGATCCTGCATTTGGATTTCCAAAACTTGAACAAGTAAACAGACCTTCTCATCTTTGTGGCCGTGTCTTTAAAGTAGGAGAGCCTACGTACTCTTGCAGGTAAAACATTACAATTTTCTTTCTAAAGCTTCTTATTTTTTAATGGCCTTTTTTCTTTCTCTGAAACCTTAAATTTTTTAAAAACTTTAAAATTATGAAATTTGGGATGTACACATAAAATTCCACATTGCAAACACATATTGTCTAATAATTATATAATGAACACTCAATGCAGTTGTTTTTCAGAGGAAAAACTAGGTGTCACCAACATCTCAGGAGCCTGCTAGGTGTTCAGATTCAAGTTTCGTCTTCAGCAGGACCACCGCAGAATTCATTTGTTATAGCACTTTCCTGTGGTTTAGGATTTTGTGTCTAACAAAATGATAATGCTGATCATTTGATTTAAGGAGGGGTCTGCAAGACTTCACAGTAAAGTTATTCTTTTTCCCTCTGTAATCAGTGTTTTGTTGGAGGAGTCCTTTGTTGCTATTAAATGCCCTCTTCCTTGTCAAACTTTCAGCCTGATTGTTTTCGATACCAAGGATGGAATCTATGGTTTATTTGTGTAGGTATCTGATCATAATTAAGTAGATTGTCCTAGATTTGGCCAGTAGGAACCCTTTTAGGCTGTCTGTGCTTTTTCATATCCTCCTCATTCTTAAAGCACTTCCTTTCTTGCTGGCACAAGGTGTCTCAGACACATCTTAAGTTTTTCCTTAAGACCTGAAACTATATTGCAAGAAAACTTTTTCCTTCTAGTTTAGAATGATGTGTAGAAATAAGACGGCAAGTGGATGAGGATGCTTATTGCTGAGGTTGGGGGGGCTCTACTCCCGGATCTTCTGCATGGAGCTATATATATTTTTTCTCGTGAATCTATATTTTGTATCAGTATAAACATCAAAGTAGATATTAAAAACCATGCATTTGGGGGCTAGAGAGATATCTTAGTGGAATATAAGTGCTTGCCTGGCAAGCCCAAGGTCCTGAGTTCAATCCCTGGTACCAGCAAAAAAAGAAAACAAAAACAAAAACATGCATTTATAGTGCTCTCTCCATTTGCAGTCCTTACCCTAGGGTTCTTCCTGGTTTTCTCCTTTTGTACATTTTTAACTGCTTGGTCTGACAGGAGGAAACTTTACTCTCATTTTCCTCAAAACATTTACTTACTTTATTATTCCCCTGTATGCAGCCATTCCTTTGCTTTTTTGCTGCTGCTTCTACCTGTCTTACGAAATTGCCCTCAGTCCATTAGGGCTCTGTAATGGGGCTGTGGGCTGTCCTGGGCCATGATGGCCTTTATGTGCTGCTTGTTAGGACAGATCCAAAATAAGTCTCACTCTATAGAGTGTGTAGTTACTACTCCATGCTGTGGGATTTCTGCTGTCTCACATGGATTCTGCCTGACAAAACTCTGGAGCCCTCCAGCCCTACTTGCAAGGCTTCCTAGGGCTTGTGGTACTCTGAGTTCCTCAAGAGCCACTGTAGCCCACTCCACCATTCAGAATTTGTACTTCCCCATCCTGTGCTATTCCACAGAGTATAGCTACCTTCTTGTCCTAGGTTCTACTCCATAGGGCCTCCCTCTGCTCAGACTCTAATTGTGCCATAGGTGCAGTGGGAACATCCCCCTCAGTGGGAGTCGGGCTGTCCCAGGCTTACCTCTGCATGTCCCCTTTGTTATTGTATTCTTTTACTGCCTGCCCAGTCCCTGGAAAGGATTGCCCTCATGAGTTTCATCTCACTTATGATTGTTCACAAGAGGAATAACACTGCTTGGAGGGGATAGTGCAGTGCCAGTTCTCCTGTCATTACTCCAGAAGTCCCAACTTTAGTGTAGTCAGTGAAAGTTGCTTTTTTTTTTGCTGAGCACCTTCTGGGTGACTATAATCATGTTTAATCTTTCTATAGCCTCTAAGATAATTAATATCCTTGAGGAAACTGAGGCTTCAAGAGGTTAAGTGACTCTCCTGGGTTCATTAAACCTAAAATCAGGTCTGATGATACAGAAGGAAAACAAACCTAACCTCATTTTTTTCTTTCTCCTAAAGTACACTCACAACACAGATCCCATCTGGGGTCCTGAAACATGTAGCGATGTCTCTTCCCAGCAGCCAAGTGGTCCATTCTGCACTGGACACCAGCTGTGCACCCTCTGGTTCAGCTCACTTCTGACTGCCAGGAGGTGCTCAGGTCCTACCAGTTGAGGACTTGCTTCAGCCCTCTACTTCAGATGTGTCCTGTAACAGTAGACTCTTGGGTCTCGTAACTGATGAGCTACCAGTTGGGGTTCCTAAGACTTTGACCTTTGGTTTCAGTAGTTTGTGAGAGAGGCTCACAGAATTCAGGGAAGAATGTTTGCTGGTTTATTATAGAGGATATGATGAAGAATACAGATGAGATGCCATGCCCTCTGGGGGAGCATTCTTTATCTCCAGGTGTGTAGCTGCCTGGATGCTCTTCGGAGTCTGTACCTTGGGGTTTTGCTGGCTTTTGTTTAATTGTAGGTTTTTGAGCTTGAACTTGAGGCCTTGTGCATGCTAGTCAAGCATTCTGCCACCCAGAAGATCTATACCCCAGGTCTTATATAATTTTGAGGCAGGGTCTTGCTAAGTGGCCCAGGGCTGGCCTAGAACTTCCAACCCCCCTGATTAGCCTCCCAGAGTGTCAGGATTGCCAGCATGTACCGCCATGCCCAGGTTCTTTGTGGGACTTTGTGGATGCTTGTTGCCTGAGCATGACTGAAACACGAACAGCTGTGTAGACAAAACTGTGGACAAAACTTCCTGTTTATCATGAACTATAGCCTGGGTGAGGACACTTGGCAAAATCTCTGTGCAAACTCTCGTTGGCCTCTGCAGTGCTCCTTCCTGCCAGCTGTGGAACAGTCCCTATCCTAGATTGGGGGCTTATGATTGACTATCAGAGAATTTATTTATTGCCAACTCCAAGACAGAAAGGCAGAGTAAGATTAGAGTGTATTTTTAGTTCCTGTGACCCAGTTTGGGGGAGAGAAACAGAACAGGTGAAAGGAGGACAGGAGAAGGTCAGAGAGTGAGTTTGCTTTCTGAGTCCTCTGAACTGTTTTACTCATTTAGAAAATAAAAAGGGCAGTAGTCTGAGCCAGGAACTATGGATAAAAACATACGTATGGATACAAACATATATGTAGATGAAAACATATATACACATACATATCGGAATACCACAGCACATTGCTCTAATTCTGAAGTCCATGCTTTGTAACTTAACCTCTCATTGTCACATATTCGTCTATTACACAATTTTCACTCATGCACAGTAAAATAAAAAATGGAATGAAAATTTCTTCTAGCAAAACTGAAATTCTTAGAAATGTCTTTTGTTAAAATATTGGCATATGAAATGATGACAGTGTACTAGTTAGTTGTATTTGTTTGCTGTTTTTGATACAGGAGAATTGAACTCAGGACCTCACACTTGCCAGGCAGGTGTCATGCTGCTGAGCTATATCCCTGGTCCTTGCTTTGTTTTTTTTAATATTCTTAGTAAATATATATATATATATATATTAGCAACCCTTTCTTTTCTTTCTTTTTTTTTTTTTTTCTTTTCTACTGATCACAAAAACTTAGAAGCTTGGGGACTGGTACCATTCTGATTCCTGAGCAGAAAGTCAAGTTGCATTTTAATGCTACTTTGTGTACTGCAAAGTCCATGCAAAAATATTACTTGGGCTGCATGATATAATAAAAATCGTATTTGTGGCTGTAGAAATAGAGCCTGGCACCATGATCCTCAGTTACACTGGTGTACACCACACTGGTTCCAGAGATTTATGGATTTTCTACTCTTTCCCTGTTGCAGATGTCAACTGCGCATAGTGCCTCATACAGACTAGGTACTCAGCAAACATTGATTGAGCAAAGGCCTGTTCTGTTGTTCAAAGTGCAAGGCCCAGTTTTAAAGACGTTATTTTACTTTTCCTATTTCAGTTAAACTGCTTAAGTAATACAGTTAATTGTGCATTTCCATATTTGTGCAATGGCAGTACCATATTTACTGCTCCTTTTTAGGATGTTAGTCATAATCATGCAGGGGAAAATCCTCCCTATTCTAAGCGTTACAGCTTCAGAATTCAGTCTTATATCCAGCTGTTTTATTAATAGGACAGCTTTACCATAGTACATAGGTTGTTCATCTCATGAATATGTTACCACTTTGGGACTGGGGCAATAGCTCAGTGGACTAAATGCCTGCCTGGCAAGCACAAGATCCTGAGTTCAATCCCTGGTACCAAATAAAGAAGGAAGGAAAGTAAGCAAGCAAGATTTTAAAAATATGTTACCATTTCATTTTTTCTCTAAGATTCTTACCCAGTGTTCAAGAATTTGGTGCAGGGGAGATGGCTCACCAGCATAAGCACTTGCCTAGCAAGCATAAGGTCCTGAGTTTGATCCCTGATAACCTTCCCCCCAAAAAAAGTGCTCAGGAGTTATGTTGATCCCAGGAATCCTACCCATGTCTGTTTGTGGATCCACCCTAAAGCAGGGAAAATTCACTGTTTGAATGTGTTAGAGGGAGCCTTGTTCAAATTTGCAGAGTCTAGGTCTGGCATTACCAGAAGAGAAAGTAAGAAAAAACTCAATTCTCATCAGCTTTGGAGGAAAGGAATGGAATAGTGAGAAGAGGAATGTAGCTCTTCCCTTAAAGTGTTCCATAGGAACTTTTTGCATGGCTTTGACTCTGTGATATGTGTGAGGTTTTGTGGTTGAAACAGGCAAAGATGACATCTGCAGATTTTTCCTGTATCAGATGCTGGTAGACTAGAACCTAGGTAAGCCATTTGGGGATTTCTTTGAGATAGAAATTATTTTTACTGGTATCTGGAAAGTAGTGGGTAATTATTGATATCATTTTAGACTTTTACTTATATATGCTCAGTGAAAGGGAGGGTAGGAGGGATGCTTGATGGGAGGAAAGAATTTCCAACTTCATGCCATAGAGAGTCATAAGGGTGTGTTCACCAAGGACAGAGGACATGCGTAGCAGCCTCTGTGCTGGCAAAACATACCTTGGTTAACTAACATTCAATAGGTACAACAGTGTGTACCATAAAAAATACCTTCCCTTCTCCACCCTCTGTCACCCTAACCTTAACCACATAAGCTACTCTCACCTTCTCACTTTTATTTCATGTGAAATTTATCTTAATACTATTGTGTAGTACAAGATACAGAAACCACTGACTTTGTCTTTTTAATGGCTGCATATTATTCCATTGTGTATTATTTTGGTGTTCTTTCTTAGTCTATTAGTAAATATTGTTTCTAGTGTTACAAATAATATGCTGAACATCTTTTTATGTGGTTTCATTTTGTTTTTTTTTCCTACATACAGAAGTATATCCACCAGATAAATTCTTAGAAATAGAAATTCTGTGTTACAATGTACATAATTTATATATGACTCAGTTTTTTTTTTTTTTTTTTTTAAGTCACAAAATGATCCTTGGAATAGTGGTACACACCTGTAATCTCAGCATTTAGGAGGCTGAGCCAGGAGGGTTACTGTGAGTTTCAGACCAGTGTGGACTACATAGTGAGTTCAAGGCCAGCCCAAACTGTGTTGCAAGACCTTTTCTCAAAAAAACAAAATAAAACAAAAAATGAAGGTACTGCTGATTGGGTGAGATAAGGTAGTGGTGGTAAAAACAAAATGCTGTGGGTATAAGGGAAATGATTGGGATATGTCTTGTCAGAGAGCAGATGAGAGGCTGTAGTAGTGATCAGGAAGACCTGCTAGACTATGTGGAAGTCGTATCTGATGCTGTCACTTAAGAGGAACACCCGTGGGTGAAAGACACACCACGTAACAAGCATTCTCCCACAGCCAGGTTTGGATCTAAACTTGGATTTCTTCAGCGGAGACCAGGGTTAAGAGCAGTGCGGTTGCTACCTGAGTGGGCTAACCTAGAGGCTTTAGCATTTATTGTGGAGAAGAATGTCTTCACTTTATTTAATTTGATTTAATTAATTTATACATACATACATACATACATACATACCTACCAGGAATCAAACTCTGGGCTACATCTGTGAGTTTGGGGATCTCCAGGGCCACTCACATGTCTGATCAGCTGGCTGCAAATTCAGGTGGCCCAACAGATTACATCTGATTGGATAAGTCACAGAACTCAGAGAAATGCTATACTCACAGTTGAAGTCCTATGTGAGGAAAAAACACAAATCGGAGTCAGCCAAAGGAATAGACATATGCAGGAGCTCCAAATGGGAAGTTTCCATTGTTCGCAAGGACACACTGTCTGTAACAACACATACAAGATAGTGGCAGCCGGGCCAGGGAGGTGGCTCAGTAGAATAAGCGCTTCCCTGGCAAGTGCAAGGGCCTGAGTTCAATCCCTGGTTCCGCAAAAAAAAGAAAGATAGTGGCAACCAGGAAACTCACTGATGCTTTGATGTCCAGAGTTTTTATTGGTCTTCTGACTGCGTCGGCAGGTTTATTAAGGCATTGCCAGTACAGTTCCAGCCTCTTCCTTCCCAGGTTTAACTAATATGTGGCCAGAAGTCTAGACCATCTAATCATATGGGGTGTCCAGCCCCACCATGTCATCTGGTGTACAGAAGTTATCAAGCGTTGGGGGAGCTGGTTGAATGTCAAGACGGTCCTGTCACCTGGGAAACTACAAGGATTTAGAGGTTGTCTCCCAGGAGCCAGGGATAGCGGCCGTCTAAGTTCTCAGTTGTCTGCTGATTCTGTGAGGGTAACTTAGACCTTGGTGCAGTGAGTTATGCAGTACTAGGTACAATAAAGTCCTAGTAAATGCTCACATGGGTGTGAGGGGAAGAACATTCCGTGTCAAAAGTCAGTCTTCCCAGGAGCCCAGTGCCCTGATATATGACACTGAGTCATTTAGGAAGATTAAATATGGTCTCTGGAATTACAGGTAAGTTCCTGAACTGCTGCCTGCAGGATGACCATAGCATGGAGGGTTTCTTTAGAAAGTGGGACCTTGTATGTGTAAGACTTAGAAAAGGATTCATGAAGGGAGTAGGTTACACTTCCTATGCAGTTATTTGCTCATAGTCTCTAAAATTTCAGATTATTTTGCTAAACTTCAGTGTCATAAAACATTATTTGTGTGTTTGAAGGCAGTAAGCTACTCTGTATCTATGCTCCATTTTTTTTTTTTTTTATGAAGAAATGGATCAAACTTAGGGTTTGTTCTTTACCACCAAAAAGTGATTTCACAATGCAAAATTTAGTGTTGATTTTGATCTTAACTGTACATTTTGACATAACCATCAAGAAGAGTAAAATAAAAGTAAAACAAATCAGAATGTGAAATTATTATTTAGAGTATGGTGTAAATTTTGAATGTAATACTTCTGTTAGATTCAGAGAAATGGAGTTCTGTTGTTTTCTTTGTAAAGTTAAATTAAAAATGTTCTTTTTAAAAATAATTTGATTACATGAATGTTATAGATGGAGACTTATGCT